>APFE031421911.1:21982-45674 GCA_000404065.3 Pinus taeda | reverse complement strand
TTTTAAGGCATACCCTCTTTTCATTTTTTAATTTTCATAGTATGTACACAAAATATGGAACCTTTGCAGCCTACAATGATGAACATATTTAGCCCTTCCACTGTCAATCATGAAAGATTAAACCTATTGGTATAGGAACCTAACAGAGCACACAAAAGTATTTCAACCTCTGCTTTAATGGCAGAGGCTTCCTTAGGATGAATAGGTCGAAGCCGCTGTCACACTGGCTTGACATCAGGGTACATTTTAATCTCATGTTCAACGATACTTGAGTCAATGCCCGACATATCCTCATAAGACCATGCAAAGATATCTCGAAATTTGGGAAAAAGAGCACAATAATGATCAATTTACAAAGGAGAATAGGATTTGCTGACATGATTGTTTTCTACAATGTTAGGCTTGGTCGAAATGTTTATAGAAACCTTTTCTTCTATGTTGGACAAATTACGCTCATAATCTATAGTATTTACAAAATTTGACAAAAAATCAATGATCGAGGGTGATTTAGTTCATTTGAATAATCTTCATTGTCATCTCGAAGGTGGGAATGATGATGATAATCCTCCCACGATGCCTCTCCTATCATCATTGATTGGATGATTCCTTCATCCGTAGAATGTATACGTGAAAAAGGATCTGAAGAGGTACCATATTCTAATGATCTATCTACCCATACACTTTTTGAGTGCGAATTAGGGTTTGCTGCACAAGCCTGAAAAATTGATTGCTATGATGATTCAATGGGGCTCAACAGCAATGCCTCACTATGACTATCAATTTCTGCGTAGTTGGAAATCTTTGTAAAATCAGATGATGTACAAGAAATCATGTTGCAAGTCTCCACTCTTGCCACTTCCGCCAAATGAGATGGTGACAGGAGGGAAAAAGTTTCCATCAGGGAAGGATCTTTAAGGAGACCTACTCCAACACTTTGAAGTGACGGTGGGTTTTCGTGTATCAACGGAATGCTTCACGTATCCTATGAACTGCTGGCAAAGAAGGCTAGCTGATCAATGATTGTGATTGCACCCTTGAAAGTGAATGCAATTGTATGAAAGTATGTGGAAATGACAAAAACCATAGCATATACCCAAGGCCTTCCTAGTAAAATGTTGTAATCAAGGAGTCTGTCAACTACCTCAATGTCAACAGTTACTATCTTTCCCCCTAGTTCGCTTTGTAGGTTACTCAAAATCCCATATGGAGTATATATTATTCCATCAAATGCTTTTAACGTGGTTGGTGATTGTGACTACTCCTTTTCACACTTAAGTCGCTTGGAAAGTACTTGCACAATCACAGAAACAAAAATCCATCAAGGCATCATGATCTATTGCTTATAAATAACATGGAATTGAAAACATAATATACATATGAAAGCATTAACATATAACACAAGCATAATGAAAAGTCTTGAAAAACTTTATTGATAAGAGGAAATATTACAACCCATATGAACTCGATCCAGTGTCATCCTTCCAATCAATCCTTCTTCCCCTCATGACAAGCAAGACACTCCAACACTATTATAATACTTGCACTCAGTGCTAATCTCATATCACCAGAATCTCCTTACAGCTCAATATTTTTTATCCCCTGATCTCTTAGATGAGTGATGTATTTATAGGTAAGTGAAGGAGGTTATGCCATCAATGGTGATAATGAATGCCTTTCTAAATTTAGAAATCAGTTCCATGGAAGAAGGGATAGGGGATTGATGTTTCCTAATTCCCTTCCTCATCCAAATGTGAAGTCAAAGGAGTAGGTGGCATTGAGAAACTTCTAGAGGTTTCCAATGGATAAAGAATCTTCAAACCCTCACGGAAGTTTGCTCAAATTCACTCAGCGCAGGCCAAAGAGGGACCAAGTGCACTGCATAACACCCTGTCAGTGTATGGTTTGCATTGCAACGCACCCTAATGAAGGCCTACCTACGCTGATCTTCTTAGAGGTAGTTTTTGGATGTTTTTAGTGATGGAAGTTCATGGGAAGTGAGGCATTCTGATGATTAACTTATTTAGGGCATGTAACAACTGCACTACGGGTTGATGGGCCATAATAGTATCGATCTATAAGTTGGGGTTGATATGCCCAAATGGATCTGTAACAGTTGCCCCCTAAAGCATGAAGCTGTAAATATATATATCTGGTGAAACACTTTATCACGAGGAGAGGAGGTTTCGAAACAGAAGGTGACCTGCATCAATTAAAATACATATATCATGATAGTTTGATTTTTCTCATGAACTAGATGAGGGAGGCATACCCATCCTTAGCTTATAAACTTTCATTACATATACAAATATAGTCGTCTACAGATATAGACCCATGAATGGTTGACAATGAATGTAAGCCACTGTACATTTGATTTAGTACTCCTGAAAATATTGCAGCCCAGATGGATGAAACTAGTTTCGGGGTCTTCAATCTTGTTAAATCTTTTGCTCATGTACAAGTCTAACCATGTGAATATATGTTCTAAGGTCGAACATGGAAAGACGTCGTCTGATTACTAGCCAATGATGTAAGCCATTAACAAACACGAGAGGAATCACCAATAATGAAAATGACTCTCAAGGTACTATAGTGCATTTCGCATGGTGTGAATAAATGATTTGATGTCGAGCACCATACAAAGTATTTCGGTCGAAGGCTATTGATGTCAACCTATCGCCGGAAGTGAGAAACCTGCCATTGATGTATGCAAGGTTCAAGGTACTGAAGGGGTTTTTCTAGGTTAACTTCTTGGATGATGTGCTGATGTTGACAAGGAGCATCTCATTGCAGGAGGGCCTTGATGTATCCCACATCTACGACATGAAATGAGGTAAATGATTTCTAGAGATGAGAATTGACTGATGACACAAGGTTCAGGAATGGCGGCCATGAAAATGAAGGTTTATGGTATTTCAAAGGATGAAGTTTGACCTAAATGACTTCTCTTGAACATATCGGCGACACTGAGGTGAATTGGTAGCATTGACCCACAACAAAATAATGGATGGTATGATAGATGAATGGTGTGATAACCATCAAGCTGAATGACCCAACCCACATAGTCATGGTGATGAGGTGAAAGTCTCATGTTCAAGAGAGACTCGCTACCACAAAGTTTTTTCAACCTTTTCCCATTTTCCCCAGTCATTATTGACCAATACCTCTTTATTTTTTATCAAGTTTGAGGAGGATAACATTTTCTTGTTTTATAATTTCACCCTTCGGGGAAATCCATCGCTATTTGATGCTTTAACGAGTCTAGCGAAGGTGAAACTTGGCCTTGTCTAGATAGATAAGTTTGTTGCTATTTAATGTTTTTAATGAGTTTAACGACAAATACAGCTCAGTCCTTTTCATGTTTTAGAGAGTTCGAAAAGGGACGAAAAGAAAACTCCAAAAGTTCTTTTTCGTAAAATAATATCTCAAGTCCAAAAAAGCGTAAAATAATACAAGAGAGATGTCATTTCCAATCCTTTAACGATATGGAATAGATAAGCACTCGACAATATTTTCATTTTTAGAGAGTCTGAAAAGAGTTTAAAGAGGACACTATGGGGGTTTATTTTCATTTTTAACAAAGCTCGAAAATGAAACAAAAGTTTTCTTTGTGGTCAAAGATGCCCAATTTATGCTTAAGCACGTCAAATTCTTTGTTTAGTTGTTAAACCTGCTCAAAACTTCCATCAAAGAGGATTAAAAAATACATGTTCATGGATAAAATGAATAAAAAACAATGTTTACTCGATTAACGTGCAAGTAATAAACATAAAAACAAGTTTTATTAGTCATTTTCACCATTTCAGTTTTACCCTTTGATTTTGGTGCTCTGGAGAAGTTTTTACCTTAAAATTCACCAGTTGATTGTGGAGGATTCGGTGGATCATTTCTTGTGCCGTTCGGACCAGGTAGGAGCTATCCCTGTTCTCTTCCATTTTATTCCATTTATTTTTAGTTTTGAGCAAATTTTTTTGGTTTTTTAGGCCTCTAGGGTTTCAATTTTTGAACTTTGGATCAGTGCACCCTTTCTATATCTAAAGATGCTCTGCATTGCATACACCTAGAAGGCAGTATGCATTGCAGTGCACTGTCTCTAATATAGGGTTGCGATGGGCGCAAAAACCGAATTTTGGCAGTTGTTTTCTCCCAAATTTTCAATTGTTTCTTGCAAAAAATGGATCTAATTTGTCTAATGGTTGCATTTCAGACTTTCATCAGATCAAAATGGTCAGTATATGGAGAGAACGAGAGCATGAAGAATAGGACATGATTGCCCTAAGTGATCAGGGAATTGTTGACGCCCTAAGGAGCTGTGGGTTGTTGAAGTATTTTTGATTATCCAACATGCGACAACAAATTGAACTTCTACAGTATCTTATTCATTCTTGGGACCCTACTGATCGAGTTTTTCATATTAAGGGCAAAGTGATCCCCTTTACCATGGATGATTTTTACTTTCTGATAGGACTATCGAGGTGGGGTGCCCCCATCTCATTGTAAGGATTTACTAGAGGAGGTGAATCAGTGAAAGATTATATACGTCAATTCTGCCGGGAAGGAGCTCAACCTAACAGAGATAGAAAGATCAGTATCAAAGATGTTAGTGATTTACTGTTGAGAATAATCCTTTTTACCCTCACCAAACTTGCTGGTAGCGCAACTTTTAATTTGTCAAATAGGTCATATATGCAGTATGCTTTGGAGTGCTTGGAGCCAAAGGTATTCAACTTGTGTGAGGCTATTCTTCCATCCATGAAATAAAAAATGACCAAGGTAAAGAATGGAAAGACAAATTTTTTTGGTTATGGGTCTATCTTGATTTCTTTTGCCTTGGACAGAATCCCACTCATGCATCCACAACACATCTCACTGTGAGTACCTAGACCTAGAGACCCACGAATGCAAAGGTGGGTAGATCTTATGGCTAGACATGCTGGCCAGGCATTGATCTCCTTTTCCTCTACTTTCTTCAAGTGGTTCAACTTACAAGACATGACCTTTGCAAAATATCCATACTCCAGGATGGATTTCCGTGGTGATCTAGATCTGATGTTACCGGTTGGAATGCAGTGGAGTGCTATTGGTAAATTGTTTGACCAAAATGTTTTTTTCTTTTCAAAGTTTCTACTTTCTTTTCTGTTTTTCATTTTTTATTTTTGCCAATACTAAATGAAAAATATATATGCATGCAGATGTTGGATCTGTTCGACCCACGAGAGGTAGGTGCAAGAGTATAGAGAGCTGTTGGGAGAGCAATTCTCTAGGACTTGGATTTAGCAGAGACCTTGGTCGAGCTACAGGGTCACATAGAGGGTTTGACCCTTGGTATTCCGGATGCCCGAATTGAGGAGTTACCTATGCAATTGTAGCGCCATACCATTGACATGCCGAGTCATTGGATGAGACTCCTACGCATGATAGGACAGGTTGTGACCTATTATCATGAGTAGCACTAGTTTACATGGATATTTTTTGCATTAATTTTTGAGTTTTTATGGGTCAAATGACCAATTTTTGTCTTAGACAAAAACTATTTGTAAGAACTTATATACAGCTATCTACAACTATTTATTTGACTTTCAGAGTTTTATTATGGTTATGTGATGCAATCCTATTCAAATGATGATGTGAATTGAAAATGTTTACTTTACATATGTCGCAAATGTCTATTTGACACATAATTTGCTAGAGAAACAGTTAATGTGTTTAGATTTCTGGAAATATGTTGATATTGAATAAATTCAAAGTACCTTTCCAAAATATGAACTCTAAGGAACATGTGATGAATTGTTGGGTTTCGAACAGTATAAATGCTATTAAGCTATAGTACGAAAAGTTGTGAGTCTAGCATAATGATAATTCAGCTTATGCCAAGTGAAATGACATTAGAGAGGAGTTCAATCAAAGAATTGTACTGAGTGATATTGTTTGTCAATTGTCCAATACATATCCCTCTAAAACTCACTAACTTGCCGCTCAGAGCGAAGATGGCCCATGCTGCAGAAGATAAATTCTGTGTACTACAACTAGCTCCATCGGCATAACCAACAAATGGTTCTGAAAAGTTCAACATCTGCAACAAATGCGAAGTGGATTACCTAACCAAATAAAAACTCTAAAAAGATAACACACACAAATGCAATCAAAGCATATATACAGTGAGTCTTACTACACTTAACAAAGCATAGTAACGTTTAAGGTACAACCCGTTTCGAGGCTACGACAATGGAATCCCATCATAGTCCACTAACTCGCAGGCACCTTTCGTCAACACATGTTTAACAATATAAGGGCCCATCCATAATGGTTCAAATTTTCCCACTCCAATTTTATCATAATCTTGATCGTAAAGCAAGACCAGGTCACCTTCTAAGAAGACACAAGGCTTAACATTTTTGTCACATTGTGCCTTGATGTGTTTTTTATGTGCCTTGTTAGCCAGTGTGGCATCAGGACATGTTTCATCCATATGGATTAACTCCAAAAAACATGCTTCTTCTTTAGAAGTGTTAGTAGTAGGTCAATCACGAGTTTGAGAGATGAGATTTCACATTGGATTGGTAAGACTTTTTCCAAACCATACACCAACTGAAAAGGTGTAAATCTGGTCGCATTTCTCACCGAGGTTCGATATGCCCACAAACCCGAGTACAGGATTAAATGCCAATTCATTTTATGGACTCCAATCATTCTTTGCAACATGCACTTAAGGACTTTGTTGATAGCCTCAACTTGTTCATTAGCTTGTGGGTAGTATGGATTAGAACTATAATGGGACAGTCCTAATTTGGCAGTTAATTCGACCATCATGTGATTGCAAAAATGAGACCCATGATCTGTAAATATAGCTTGTGGTACACCAAACCTAGCAACCACATGGTTGAAAAAACATACAACAGCCATTTCGCCACTATTGTTCAATGTTGGCATCGCCTCAGCCCATTTGGTAAAATAGTCAATGGTGACTATAATATACCCAAGCCCCCCAGCTGAGGTAGGGTTACATGTCATAAAATCAATGCCCCATTTTGTGAATCGGCCAACAGCAATGATCAGATGCTGTGGTGCAGGCGGTAATCTAGTTTTACGGTCAAATATCTAGCAAGCATGGCAACTTCTGATATAATGAATGCAATCTTTGAATATGGTTGGCCAGAAGTAACCAGCACGTAGAATTTTGTATGTAGTTGCGTAACCAGATAGATGCCCCCCACAAGCACCTGAATGACACTCATTCAAAGCTTTTTCGGCCTCCTCATGAGTAAGGCACCTACGTAAGACCGTATTGACACCACGATGATAAAGTGTATCACGAATGATCAGATAATCTTTGGCTTGGTGTCGAGTACGTCTCTATTTAGAGCGAGAGGTATTAGGCTGAAAAGCCTGGGTCTAGAGATAGACCAATATATCTCCATACCATGGATCACTTGATAAGATCAGAAACATAGACTCATCCAAGATTGATGCTTCTGATGTTAAATCACTGGAGGATAAGGGAAGATCGCAATGTAACTCGGCAAAGATAAGACATTTCTTTGATTTAGATGTGATGAATTCCAAATCAAAGTCTTGCAAGATAACTATCCATTTAGAATACAACGTGACAAAATGTATATCATAGGGTTTGCAATCTAATACAATGGTAGTTTTGTGAAGGAGGATGTAATGACGAAATCTCTGCATAGCTTGAATGGCTGCCAAGGTTAACTTTTCGACATATCAATACTTACTTTCTGTATCGTTGAGATTACAACTCAAATAATAAATAGGATGTTCAGTTCCACTTTCTTCTTGAACTAAAACCATACAATTTGTTGTATCTGTAGCAGTGAGATATAGGTAAAAGTCTTTTTGATAGTTTGGGGCATACGTTAATGATGCTCTAATCAGAGAATCTTTGAGAGCATCAAAAGAAGCTTGCGCAACTTGGTCCCAATGGAAGGGTACCCCTTTCTTCAATAGACGTGTATAACCTTTAGCTAATTCAACATAGTTTGGAATGAACCTCCTCAAAAAGTTTGCCTTCCCTTGAAGTTTATGTATCTGTAACAAATTTGAGGGTGGAGGCAAGTCAAGGATTGCCTGAACCTTAATGGGATCAAGTCGAATTCCATCTTTTGAAACTACGAATCCAAGCAATTGACAAGAGTCAACACAAAACACACATTTATGTGGATTGAGTCTTATCTTGTAGTGTCGACATCGTAAAAATATTTCTCTCAAATGTTGCGGGTGATTAGTCTGTTTTCACGAATGAGTAGAAAATCATCAAGATAAGGTTGAATAATGTGCTTGATGTCATGAAAGGCATAATTTATTGCCCTCTGAAATGTAGCCCCTGCATTCTTAAAACCAAAAGGTAGCTTTCAATAAGCGAATGTTCCCCACGGACATATAAAAATAGTTTTTGATTGGTCTTGTGGGCAGATATTGATTTGATTGTAACTAGAAAATTCATCCATGAATGAAAAAATTTCACATCCGGCACATTCGTCAATAATCTGGTCAATAAAAGGTGTAGGATAATTGTCCTCTGGACATGCTTGGTTTACATCACTATAATCGATGCACACTCAAATTGTCCCTTATTTTTTCATCACTGGAACAATATTAGATACCCAATCGGTAAGAGGTACAAGGAAAATGAATCTAGCATGCAAAAGTTTTTCAACCTCTGCTTTAATGGTAGCAGCTTTCTTAGGATGAACAAATCGAAGCTGATGTCGCAATAGCTTGATATCAAGGTAAATTTTAATCTCATGTTCAACGATACTTGAGTCAATGCCCGACATCTCCTTATAAGACCATGCAAAGATATCTCAAAATTCACGAAAAAGAGCACAGTAATGATCAAGTTCCAAAGGAGAAAAATATTTGTCAACATGAATGTTTTCTACAATGTTAGGTTGGGTCAAAATGTTTATAGAAATCATTTCTTCTATATTGGACAAATTACACTCAAAATCTAAAGTATTTACAGAATTTGACAAAAAATCAATGATCGATGGGTGATTTAGTTCATTTGAATAATCTTCATTGTCATCTAGAAGGTGGGAATGATGATGATAATCCTCCCATGGTACCTCTCCTATCATCATTGGTTGGATGATTCCTTCATCCATAGAATGTATACATGAAAAAGGATTTGAAGAGCTACCATATTCTAACGAGCTATCTAATACAATTGTTGAGTGTGCATTAGGGTTTGCTGCACAAGCTTGAAAAATTGATTGCTATGATGATTCAATGGGGCTTAGTGACAATGCCTCTCTATGACCATCAGTTTCAAAGTAGTTGGAAATCTTCGTAAAATCAGATGATGTGGAAGAAATCATATTGCAAGTCTCCACTCTTGCCACTTCCTCCAAACTAGATGGTGATGGGAGGGAAAAAGTGCCCATCAAAGAAGGATCTTTAAGGAGACCTACTCCAACACTTTGAAGTGATGGCGTGTTTCTGTGTATCAACGGAATGCTTCCCGTAGCCTGTGAACTATTGGCAAAGAAGGCTAGCTAATCAATGTTTGTGATTCCACCCTTGAAAGGCAATGAAATTGTATGAAAGTATGTGGAAACGACAGTAGCCATAGCATATACCCAAGGTCTTCCTAGTGAAATGTTGTAATCGAGGAGTCCATCAACTACCTCAACGTCAACAGTTACTGGCTTGCCCCCTAGTTCGATTTGCAGGTTACTAAAAATCCCATATGGAGTATATGTCCTTCGATCAAAGGCTTTTAACGTAGTTGGTGATCGTGACAATGGCGGTGAGCCAAGTGTTTTCTAGTAGCTCATGGACATAATGCAAGTAGATGCCCCCTCATCAATAATAGTTCGGTGAACATTTTTATTGAGAGCTTTTACTTGTATTAGGAGAGCTAATTGCGCCGGTAACTCTGGTGAATATCCCGCATGATTGAAAACCACAAGATTTGAATCTGTAGGATCTATTCCACCTATTTCTGACAATAAAGCTTGTTTTTGGGAGGGACAGCTTTGCAATGCCTCAAGTGTCAACATAGTGGAAGGTGATTGAGATAGATCTTCCACAATATTATAGTTTTGAGCTGCTTGAGCACGAGGATTGAATGTTGATTTGTGCACAACTCCCTTTGGTGATTTTATCGTCAATTCAGGTACAATTGGTGGGACAACTTCTGATGAAGTGGAGGTTGAGGTACTAGGTTGATCAGTGGCCTTGTTGACACCAAAACATCATTTTGTGGATTTGTGATGGATAACATGAGTACTTGGGATGTGGAAGCATGGTTAGTTGCAACCAAATGTGTCTCCAGGGTAGGAAACGGATCTATCAACACTATTGATGTGGTTGAAGTCTTTAAAAGATTAGAGATCTCAGAGCGATGTGGACAATCTCTTGTACTAAAGTTGCTACAAATGGCAACTGCCAATTCAAGTCAAGTTGAGCATACCCAGGATATGATGGAATTTCCTATGCAATAGGTCTTTGCAGACCATTGTAAGGCATCTACATTTGGTAACCTTGGTATGGTTGTTGAAAAAAACCAATATAAGGTGGTTGTTGATAACCAAATTGAAATTGTGGTTGTCCATAACCTACAAAGCCTTGTTGCCCAGGTCCTTGGTAAGCTTGATATTAACCAAAACAAAGTTGAGTTTTTGAACCAAGTCCAAACTGAGGTTGGAACTGTTGGAATTAGGGTTGTTGGAATTGTGGCAACCACAGTTGTTGAGACAACTGTTGTTGCCCAGCAATGAAAGGTTGACAAAGTTGTGAATCAACTATACCAATGTAAGCCTGGGTTAATCCAAATAAAGGTGTACTAACTTGAGGTTGTTGTTGAGCTCCAGAAACAAGTGGCTATTGTATGAAATCTTGAGAAACTTGAAACTCTTGACTTGAAACTTGCGGTTGCAAGGAAGAAGGATTAGTTTGTATCGTTTGAGATACAACAATTTGAGCTTGTGACTATGACACAATAGTAACAATAGCTATAGTAGGAATATTTGACACAGTTTGAATTGGTTGTGTTGGATACACAAATATTGGTTGAGTTGATATTACTGGTTGCCATTAACAAACTCTAATTCCAAGTTGAATTGAATATTGTGGGAAATTACCATATGGTTGTCCCCCGAAATAAGGAGGATACAGTGAATAAGCATATTGCTCTCTATATGGTGGAAATCCAGTATTTAATGGATATATAGGTCTTTGATGACTAGATTTCCCGGTATGATACTGATGTGCAAGATCAAACTGTTGAGTTCCCATTAGAGAAGAACCAGGTAGAATTCTGGTTGAGGACATGGTTGATGACCATGGTGCAAAAGCAACCCTTGAGTGGGTTCCAGACAGTGATTGGTAACCAATCGAGATAGACGATTCACCATATAGGTGTGACTCAGGTGTGGTAGAAAACATTGAAGGAGTTACAATAGAAGATTTTGCTGCAGCTGTTTCAAATGATATAGTCTTGGATGTTAACGGTTGTTCAGCCATAGTTAACTGGCCCAAAAGTTGTCCTAAAGATTCGACGGGTACTTGAAAGGAAGTAGGATCGAATGAAGCAAAGTAATCAGGTCCAGTTGTAGGATAAAGATTAAACCCAGTTCCAAAGTGAAATGGGGTTCCAGGTGTGGAATCTTCTACTAATTCCTCCTTTATGGCAATCAAATCTGGTGGAAGAACTTGACCGTTAGGTCCGTAAAAGATTTATGGTGTTGATGAAAGTGTAGTTTCAACGGTTACTGATGTCTGAGGAATAACCGCTTCTGAATGTTGAAATTCGAAGTCTAGATGTTCAGGTAAATGAAAAATAGTTTCAAAGGGAGGTTCTTGAACAACTTCAGGTTCAAATATAATTTCTATTAGAACTGGGATAGATTCTGGACCAACTCCTAGTTCAGCTGTTTCAAGTTCAGAAGCACTTTCTTGTTGAAAATTTTCAAGTTGAGTATCAACTTGTTGTTAGAACACCTCAGCTACTGTTACACTAGGATCAGTGTTAATGTCCTCAGGTAACTGTGAAACTTGTTCTTTAGGAATGGATGTACCAGAAATAGTCAGAGTAACTGGAGTCTTTTTAGCTACTGAATCAAATGTTTTAGGTAACCCAGATGAAGAACTAGGAGTTCTTGATGTACTAGACTCAGTTAAACGAGACTGCTTTGTCCAAATTGGTGTCGCTTCGGGAGTCAAAGGCGGTTGGTTCGTTGTTCTCTATGAATGATGGGGTTTGGATTGATTTTCCTCCATTATTGTTGATTATTTTTGTCAAATTAAAATCAACTAAGGAATGAGGATGTTATTCATGGTCAATTAATTTTTATGACACTAGAACACAACTTTGTTTTTTCAGTTTTAAAGAGTCGAGAAAAAATAAAAGATGACTCTAGTCACCTTCGATTTTTAATGAGCCTAAAAGGAAAAGTGCTCAGATGATCCTTTTACTTTTAAAGAATAAAAAAGGAATGAAAGTGACTACTTTGGAGATTCTAGACAAGAGGGTTTACCAGATAAATCACAAAACTGCGATATACACCTTGGTGATAAATGAAAGAGAAATGACCAAGGACTTTATGCATGACAGTCAATCTTCCCAAATGTTGTGTTCAGTGAATTACGATTCGTAAGGCGGCAGAATTGGTGGTGGGCTCCTGTATTGCAACAATAATGCTGCAACTTGTGGGACTCCCTTCTTTACTTTTATCAACCCGGTAGTTCGTAACAAACTTGGAAGCGATGGTGCTGTATGTACAAGTACTAGCTTTTGTCGCAGCTGTCACTTGGTCAGCTGGCACAAGTCTGCTAGGAGCTTAAGCCAACTTCTATGAGCTCTTAGAAGAAGCTTTTTAATTGATGGATGAGAGCTAACTCGAAGGAAGCTAATCTATTTGCGAAAAGAGATTGAAAAACTAAAGGAAAGCGCAAACCCTAGCAAACCCTAATTTTACCAGCTAGTCCTACTGATGGAAAGAAGAGAATGCAAACTACTAAAAGAGATTCCATTACTTCTATGAAGGTAAGATACATGTGTCTAGACTACCTCTATCCTAAGAAAACATCTTTTTGTATTTTTGATTAAGTCGTCAGTTTCATCATGCATATGCTTTCACTGTTCTTTACTATGCAGGGGTGGATCAAGGAGGAGAAATGCTTGGAAAAGGTTGGGAAGGTTCAGAGAGGGTCTAAGGAGTCCCTAACACCCTTTTAGAGAGTTTCACAAATTTGGCTATCAATAAAACCTTCATTTGTGAGCTTCTACAGGAAGCTTGCAGGGGTTCTATAGGGATGTTCAGGATTTCTACAAGGATTGTTCAGAAATTTCTACAGGATGTTTAAAAATTGGATTTTAGAGGATGGGTGAGTCAGGGAAGATGCATGAATGGATATGGAGGTAGGATAGGGGCCTGGAGTGACCCAGGGACTGGTGGATGGAGAGGTAAGAAGGTGTAGAAGACTGACTTGGCTCAAAGAAGGCTGAAACAATGATTGCACAAAAAGGTAGGGTTATGTGGGAAAAAGGGAAGATGTGAGACGAGGAACCTAGCTAAGAGATGGAAGAGATGGCTCTGATGAAGCTTAGGTGGATGAAAGAGTGGTAGAGATGCTCTACACAGTGTATGTTCAACTGAATCAAGAAAGTCTTGCAAATAATCAAAGTCCTAGCTAATCCAATCTAACTAACAATAAAGTGAATGAACAACAGCTTTATTTGAAAGAGAACCATGTATATCAACTATGGAATGAAACATTTTAGAGATCTGAACACATAACCAACTTCTGCAAATGGAAACAGTACACTAAGGATTGCATGGTCAAGCAAACTAGTGTTTTTGTTGGGACAGCATGGTTACTTCAATTCCAACCCCTGATCCAATAAGGGAGAGGTGAAACTGAAAGTGTTGTTGACCCTTTTCTGGAGTTTTTTCTCTTTTATTATCCTACCAATCTATTCTAAACATCTGAAGCAATTCTATTCATAAAAAATGACCTAATTAACCAACACAACTAAATCTGCCTAACAGAAATATGTTTGCAAATGCATAAAAGGAAAACAACGATGCAGAAAGGAAAGATAACAGTACATAAAGGAAGCCCTAGGCTCTCAGGTTGGGCCCAACCCTGAGAGCTATGGCTCCTATAGAAAACTCAGAGTTGAAGTAAAATCAGACTGCTTCTCATTATCAAAAAATAGTCATAAGTCAAGAGTTATGCCAAAATGGCTACAAGAGAACAAGCTAAAGCTGACAGCACTGTAGTGCAAATATGCAATGCTTTCAAAAGTCCCTTACGAAGGCTGAGGCCTTATCATTTATACACCACGAGGGCCCTAGCTGGCTTCCTAAATATATGGGACTTGGCTGCCCAAACTGTGAGTGGATAGTCCCTTTTCCAAAATCTATTTGGCTGCCTTCAAGATCCGTTTTTGGTGGCCTTTAGAGCTTGGAGTTGGGGGTGAAGATTTCGAGGAAGGGTTATTTAATGTCAAAGACAACCCTCCTATGAATCCTTACCTCAAGCTTGGCTGTCTTCTAGCCCATGATTACTTGGTTTTGCTCCAACATGTGTCAAAAAACTTGAAATAAGCACGTGTTAGCCACCGAGGAAGAGTGACTATCCTTATTTGTACAAATGACATAAACATACTAAAAAATAATGCATAAGCTATGAAAAATGAAGGATTGAACAAGGACTGAACAAGGATAATTAGGCCAAATGAGCCCAATAAGTTACCCAATTTGGGGCTCATCATCACCCCCCTGCTAAAAGGGTTTCTCATCCTCTGAGTAACTAGTCCAGCTCCTCGTCCTTAATTGCTTTGATCGCCTCCCTCACATCCCAGGCCTCTAAAGTAGTATCCTCCTCACTGTCATGGAATCCGGCCTTTCTTTCCACCTCTTCCTACTGCTTATGCTCTTCTTCTTCTGTGCCTCCTTCTAACAATCCCAAAAGAAAAGGTGGACTTAAATTGAGGCCTATCCAGCTGGCCTAGAGGTTTTGCATAGACTTTTTGTAGAGAGGCACTCATGCCAAGGCCTCCCTCATTCTAGATGGAGTGTGATATTCCTTGATTTTGAGGCTGTGGGACAATGTTTTCCACCTACGGGTGCAAGCATGAACACAATTATGCCCCAATAATCGCTCCATATCCTCAAAGTGCGCTATGGCCTGAACCTGCCGATCCATATACTCTAACAAATCTTGAGAGTTGGTTGCTAGGTGCTCGTGGGCGGATATCAATGTTGTGGGGTCCCCTGGCTCTACTCTAATCAGCAGTGGTTCGTGTAGTTCTTGGTCCATGACATTTCTGACCTCTGCCACTCTCTTTGCATCGTGGTTTAACCATGAGGTCATTGCCATCAGCTACATGTCCCCTACTGCTGTGTTGGGGTCCCACAAGGTTATGTTTGGAAGGGCCAGATTATGAAGGTAAAAATCTTTTAGCTTAGCCTTATCTTCCGATGAACTGCTGTTACATAAATCCATGAAATGCTGGGGGATTTGGATTTGGGAGATACCCCTCTGTGCCAACGTGTTGATTTGGAATTGCAACCACTGATCCCTGAGGTATAGGCCATAGGATTTGGCCGGCTGCCTACATTGCAAAGCTTCCATTGCCCAACTAGCCATGCAGGCTAGTTGTGCCTCCTTTTCTTTCATCTGCTATTTTAAAGATTGTATCTCTATGCCTGCTTGTAATTCCTTGTCCTGTAGTTGCTGGTTTAGTTCCTCCAGATCAGCTTGCAGTCCTCTTTTTCCCCGAGGCTCTTTTGTGGTGTACTTGGCTGCTGTGTCCTCTTTTTTCCTCTGTCCTTGTAGCTGTAGCTACTGTTTAATCAGCTCATTCTCTTCTCTTAACTTGGCCTGTTTGGAGCTTTCCACATGCCGTAATCTTGCCAATTCTCTTTGGGTCTCCTTGAGCTTCTCCTATAGAGGGACTATATCTACCACCCCCTTGGATTTAGCGATCTTCATCGAAGTGTGGGTTCGTACTCTTTCTTCCTCTAGTGCTAGAAACAATGGCACTGTGAATTTTTGAGGAATGATTTTGCCAACCTATAAGAAGTTATAATAAGAGACCAGGCTGGGCTAGGGGCTTGGTTCCATGATGGTATCGGCCTTCTCCTCCTCCTGTGATGACGTGGTTGCTCTTTCCTCCATCTGCTCAGTCTCTTTCAGCCTAGCTAAAGTTTCCTGTAGATCAGCCTCGGCATCCTGTAGAGAGGCCTCTGAGTTTAATTTCTCCATCCTTTCCTTCCATGAGGATGTCTTTGGGCTTCCCCGCTCGTAAGTGATGGATGCCTTGGAGGGGGACCTATCCTTTGGTGTGGTAGAAGTATCCACAATTGTGATTGGCTCTTTTGATGGAGGCTGGGGTCTGCCAGTCTTAATCCTCGCACTCCTTCATGCTTTAAAATACAGAGGAGTCTCCCTCTTTCGCTTTTCCTTCTGCTTGGGAGATGTGCTTAGGGTGGCCAGCACAGCTGCTGCCCCCTAGCTAAAATCTCAGCCAATTTCTCCTTCTGCTGCCCTTTCTTCAGACTTCCTATAGAAAGTCCTGTAGTGGCTGGTTTCTGGCTTCCTGTAGAAGCAATTTTTAGACTTCCTGTAGAAATGGTCTTCTGGCTTCCTGGAGAAGCAGATGGCACTGTTTTAGCCTGCTTGGCTGAGGGTGCTTTTTCCTTTATCTTGGCTGAGGCTGCCTTAGGGGTGCCTTCACTGGCTTGGACTTTCTCAGTCCTTTTTGCCCTGTTCTGCAGCCTTTTCTCCCTGGGTGTTTGTGTTATTTTACCACCCACTGTTTTGGCCTCAGCAGCTTGGCCTTTTTCTTGTGTTTCTTTATATTCTTTCTTTGGTGGTTCGCCCGAGGTTTCTTGTCCTTTAGCTTTCTTTTCTGCCTGAGTGTGCTCCTTCTCCTCGCTGCTGGAGGAAGTGAGCTCCTCGGCCACAATTCGGATGTCATCATCCTTAGACATATTCCAGAAAATTTCCCAGGAGAGAGGGACAATGTAAGTATGTAGTGCATCTTCCACGAGGAGCTTGATAAGCCCATGATGGGCCAGCTGGTCTGGTGTCCCCTCCCTCAGCTTTGTGGCACACTCAATCATGGATTGCAAGAGGAAGTAGGGAATGCTCAATTTTTGTTCTGAGGGTAGGTCCATTTGGTGCCTGAGTTCTGTTAGCAACCGGAAATGATAACCATATATGATGCTAAATCGCCCCTCACACGTAATATACTTCATAATTTGGAGGCTGATTTCGCTCCAGAATAGTTGTAGGCTGGTTCTTCAAACCCCATTCTTGTCCTCTGAAAATTGTTCCTCTGGCAAGAAGAACTCTTTTTTAGCTTTTTGACCCAATTTTCTCTCCTCCTTATCCCAGGGTACCCCCATCGGTAGATCAGTGACTCTGCTAATGAGCTGTGGGGTGAGCCTGAGTGTCAATCCTCTGAAGTTGACAATGGCTAATGTCTTTGACTTTGGCTTCAGGGACCCTAGGAATTCTTATGTAATTTCATCATCGTGACCTTGAAGCTTGTCACAGAATGTCATCCAGTGTGCATGGGAAAATAAGTCCACCACCTCAGGGGTTTCTCGTAATTTCTTAGAGTCTGAGGGTTCTTTTCTGATAAACCCTCCTGGCATGGTGAAAAAGACTATGTTTTTTCTTGCACTCTGAGCAGGAAGGGAAATCTAGGTGTGTTTCCTTCTCAGACTGTTGAAAATGGTATCTGCAGGCCTCTTCGTATCAATTCCCCTGTTTTGAAACTTGATTGCTCATGTACAGAAGGAGGACTCAGGATTTCTCTAAACAGAGCGCAGAGCTACGTCTCCAACATACACACAATCATATAAAATTCATAGTTTTTCCACCGGTTAGCCTTGACAGTGTCTCAATTTTTCTACAGGAGGAATTTAACTCATGACTTGTGGAGAAAATCCTCACTGAGAATTGCCACCCTCGACGTGAACAATCCAAGCTCCTTCGTATGCTAGGTTTCTTGTAGCACAGCTTCCTATAGAAATATTTCCTGGCTTCTGGAGGATGTTATGGTGGTTCTAGACGAGTCTGAGCTGCGGAAGGACATTGGAATAGACCGAGAAGCTTGGGCTAAAAACTTGCAGAGGAGGAGGATGCATACTCGGCTACAAAACGGTTGTAAGTGCAAATGACAGCAGTTGATCATGAGTTATTCGGCCGACCAATTCTGAATTTCTGCGGAATTCATGGTGTGGGGGTGAGCTGTCCCGGTCGATCTGTTGGCTGACGTCACATCCATCATTCCTTGGCGTGTCTCTGACCGCCAAATCCTTCCCTTTGCATTCACCACCGCCATTTCTGTCATACTGCCAATTCTCCCCGACTGGACACTTCCCACGTGTCAACTGCCCGTGTTTTCGGCATAGCCAAGGCCATTCGGATCCTATGAGGCTGTCTGACTGGCTATGGGTGGCCAGTTGAATGGCCACCAACTTGTTCAATCCGCCGTGGACGTGGTTTTGCAGGCTTCGGGATGAGGAATGTTGGAGTTGCTTGCTGCTACTTCGTGCACGGGAGCTGGAGCTCCTCTTCCATTGGTTGCTGCTGGCTACGAGACCTCGAGACCTGATTTTCTGGTGGTGAATGCTGCATGCATCAGCTTCATTTGATGTGAGTTGCTGGTGTCTCCATGGTATGTGCTCCAGCCGAATCAGCTGCTACAGGATTCTTGTAGGACATCCTGTAGCCGTTTCTCCTCATGGGGTGCATGCTGAAATAAACAAAGTCACGTTCACGGATGAAGGGTCCTGAGTTCACCTTGACAGGTAAGGTGTGCGAGCCTCTGCATGCTTCATTTTTCAATGGAAAAAACAAATTTTGATCTGAGAAAACAAGGTTCTGGTATGAGTATGCAGGTATATTCAACCGGATGGTGGCAATGGTGGTGAAAGGAGGTGAAACAAGTGGAGGATGGAAGAAAAGAGTGGTTGCATGCCCCCTCAATAGACTTCGAGCTTCAAATCCCTCTCCATAATCGATTCTGGCCTGCCCAAAGGCTCTACAGGATGTTTCCTATAGAAAGACAGCAATTCCTATAGAAAGTCCTATAGCTTCCTGTAGAAGGTTGAACCACGACCATATTGTGTCCGAACCTTGGAAAAAATGAGTGTTCATGGAGGGAGTGTATGTGAGGATGCCTGGTAGCTTGGAAGGGACCCTTTTCCTTGTGTTGGGAGGCCTCCTTTCTGCATTGTGTGCTTGCAACCCTCAACAATTTTAAACTTGTTTTTTTTCCTTTGTTTCTTCCTTCTTCTTCTTCTTTTTTTTCTTTTTTTGTTTTTCTTTTTTTTCTTTTTCTTTTTTTAATGAAAAGAGATAGCAGGGGCACCTCAATGAGGTTTTCACCCCTACTATCTGCCTTGGGTGCCTCAGAGAGGTTTTCGCCCAAGGATCTTTTTATTCCAATTCTTTATTTTTCAGAGAGACAGCAGGGGTGCCTCAGTGAGGTTTTCACCCCTACCATCTGCCTTGGGTGCCTCAGAGAGGTTTTCACCCAAGGATATTTTTTATTGTATTCTTTTTTCTTTTTTTTTGATATGATGATGCTCAGGGTGTGGCCAAAACAGAGGCAGAACCCTTCTCTATTACCAGCACTGATTTTTCCACAGTTTCGATGAACTCTTGCCTCGAAAGAGGTTTCCTGTAGATCTTTAGTCGATGCCCATTGACTAGCATGGGGATGGATTCTTCATCAATGGTCCAGATAAGGACGGAACCATTATCATTACACTTCTCCACTGCATATGGTCCTAGCCATCTTGTCCGCAGCTTCCCTTTGAAATCCTTATGTCTGGAATCAAACAGCAGCGCCTAATCTCCCAACTGGAATTGTTTGTCATTAAGGTGTCGGTCATGCCATATCTTCCTCTGAAGTTGAACCACTTCTAAGTGGAGGAGGGCCTGCATTCAGTGTTCATCTAACCCATTCAGCTGCAATAACCTTTCTCGTTGAGAATGGCTGAGATCTATGTCCAGCTGAGCTGTCATCCTCAATGTGTTGTACTCCAATTCGATTGACAGTAAAACTCTCTTCCCATAGACCAACTCATAAGGTGTAAAACTGGTTGTGGTCTTCCAAGTGGTGTTGTAGGCCCAAGTGGCCTCAACCAAGCGATCTGCCCAATCCTTTCTGTTGCTGCTCACCACCTTAGTCAAAATCCCTTCTAATGCTCTATTGGTGACTTCCACCTGTCCATTTACTTGAGGATGATATGGGGTGGAAGTCCTATGCTTGATCTTGTGATGAGCGAGCAAGTCTTCAATTAAGTTGGAGGTGAACTGGCTTCCTTGATCGGTGATTAACTCTCTTGGGTAGCCAAATTTGTAGAAGATGTTTTCTCTTAAAAACTCAACCACCTTTTCTTTTGTCGCTGCTTTGATTGCCTTGGTTTCTGCCCACTTTTTCAGATAGTCTGTGCACATAATGATGTAAGACCTTTGCCTTGAAGGAGGGTTGATAGGACCCACAAAATCCATACCCCACTTCTCAAATGGCTCAAGAGTCACTTGAGGTTGGAGAGGAATTTCGTCCCTTGGAGTCGGTTTCCCCATCCTCTGGCATCGGTCACATTGGCTGATATATCTTCTGACATCTTGATGAAGAGTGGGCCAATAGTAGCCTGCCTGTAGGATTTTGAAGGCAGTCCTCTTGGCTGCAAAATGTCCTCCACAGGGCCCATCGTGACAGGTCAGGAGGATGTCAAAGACTTCCTCCTCGCTAACACAACGCCTTAAGATCTAATCGGGGCCAAGTTTTAACAAGTTGCCCCCGATCCAAGTGAATGAGGTACTCTTCCTCATGATTATGCTCTTCTCTTTTGAGGATAGATGTGGAGGGAACTATGCTGAGACTAGGTAGTTTGCTATATTAGCAAACCATGGAGAGAGTACTGAGATAGCAAATAGATGTTCATCTGGCATCTGGTCATCCACTGTTCCTTGTTCACCTGCAGGAAAATCCAATCTAGACAAGAAGTCAACAACAACATTTTCTTTACCTGGTTTGTCAACAATAGTACAAATGTAGTGTCAGAACTTGTACAAATGTTTGATAGCCAGTGATGTAGTGTCGGAACTTGTTCAGAGAATGGACCACGGCCAGGAATTCTTTCTTAGTTACAGTATAATTCGTTTCTGCCTTGGATAAGTTTTTGCTGACAAAGTATATGGCATATGGAAGTTTTTCTTCAACTTGTCCTAAGGCTGCCCCTATGGCTTTGTTTGAGGCATCAGTGTGAATGTAGAAAGGTAGGTCCCAGTTTGGGCCTCTCAAAATTGGGGCAGACACTAACTTATCCTTCAATTCATTTAGAGCCCTCTAACAGTCGTCAGTCCATTTAAACTCAACATCTTTTGCTAAGAGGCCAAACAATGGTGAGGCTAGCTTACTGAAGTCTTTAATGAATCTTCTATAATATCCCGCTAAGCCTAGGAAACTCCGAACATCTCTTACCTTCTAAAGAGGTGGAACCTTTTTGATGATAACAATTTTATTAGGATCCACCTGTAATCCTTGGCAAGAAATGGCATGACCTAACACAGTCCCTTCAGTCATCAGGAATTCACATTTTTCAGGGCTGAGGGACAAGTTCATCTCAATGCACTTGCTTAAAAATTTCCCCAGGTTGGACAAGGCTTCTTGGAAGCTAGACCCGTAAGGAGTAAAGTCATCCATATAGATTTCCACCGAATCATGAACCAGCTCGGCAAAGATGCTCAGTACAGCTCTTTGGAAAGTGGCAGGGGCATTGCATAGCCCGAAGGGAAGGACTCGGTAGGCAAAGGTACCCCATGGACAAGTGAAGGTGGTCTTATCTTGGTCCTCCAGGTTGATTTGGTTCTGATTATACCTGCTGAACCCATCTAGGAAAGAGAAAAACTTCTTTCCTGCCAGTCCATCCAACACTTGATCAATGAAAGGCAAAGGGAAGTGGTCTTTCTTGGTGGCTTTTTTCAGTTCTCTGTAGTCCACACACATTCTCCACTCCCCATTTTTCTTGGGTACCAACACCAGAGGGGAAACCCATTCGCTGTCCAAGATGGGGTAGATGAATCCTGCATCCAACAATTTTTGCACTTCTTCTTTAACAATGTCCTTAAGGGCCGGATTCATTCTCCTCTGAGGTTGCCTGACTGGTTTACAGTCCTCCTCAATGTAAATATGATGGGTACAGACCAAGGGATGGATTCCTTTCATTTCCTTGTAGCTCCAGGAAATAGCCTCCGAATGGCGGGTCAAGAGGCTACATAGCTCCTTTTCCTGAGAGGGGGAGAGAGAGGAGCTGATATTTAAAGTTCTTTCAGGGACAAGCTCCACATTCTTAACTCTGGGAGTGGTTGGATCAATCACACATAGGTCCACTAAAGCACTGGCTTGGGTATCTTCCACCAACTCTTCCAAGGATAGTGCACCGGGGGGAGGATTTTGGATTAAGTTCTCAATCAAATCGTCCTCGGTTTGAGGACCTCCCTTGGTGGTCTCCATTGTGCATAATGGTGCAGAGTAGACCTCATCCTCTTCTCCTTCTTTCAACCAGAGGGGTAAGTCATGTTCTAGTAGAGGTTGGGTAGGAGGGTATAGGACCAACTGTTTGGACATAGGCCCATTTTTGATGGTCATGCTCCCTGCTCGAAAGCTGATGTAAGCATCCGCAGTAGATAGCCAAGGCCTTCCCAAAATGAGGGGATATCCAGTGAGTTTTTCCTTTGGCTTAAGGACCAAGAAGTCCACAGGGTACTCCCAGGAGTCAATAGAGACCAAGACATCTTCCATAACCCCCTCGGGAGTCACGGTGGAACGGTCTGCCAATTGCAACACTGTCGAGGTATTCCTTAAGGAACTCTGAAGGTTGAGCTTAAGCATGGTGTCCCTGGTCATCACATTAATGGCGGCCCCTAGATCAATCAAGGTGTGGGGTATGATGGTGCCATTGATGTGGACATCAACTACACGACTCCCAGGGTCCAAATACTTTGGACATATTACTTGGCCCAAGATAAGATCAGACAGTTGTCCTATGACATTGATAGTTGAGGCATCTCTCTTTTGCCTGCCTGGGTGCCTGAAACACTTCTCCTTAATCAATTTGTTGTATATTGGTGCATCTTTTATGGCCTAGAGAAGTGGTATTTTCACACACAACTGCTTGAGTTCTCCTAGAAGCTCAGTCTCTTCTGGGTTGGGTTGTGTGGTTACTGTGAGTCGAGGAAAGGGTGGAATGGCTTGGGGTTCACTTTCCTGTTTCTTTTCCTCCTCCTCTAGGGGAGGAGGTTGGCACTCTGGAAGGACCATCCCATATCACAGGTTGATCTCTTGGATCTCCACAACATAGGTAGGGCATGTTGTCTCCCTAGTATATACCTGTTGGGCCTGTCCGTTGTTGGGGTTCGGGTTCGGTTGAGCAGGCATCTCGGGTTGTCTTGGAGGAGCAGGAGGTAATGGTTGCAGTTGAGCCGTGTTGGGTTGTGTTATATTATTTCCATGACTAACCTACGTAGTGAACCGAGGGGTTAGAGGGGGGGCGGAGCCCCCCCTTCGTTGCGCCAATTGCGCAGCGGGGGGGTCACTGGGGGGGCGGCAGCCCCCCCTGTCCGGGGGGTTTGAGGGGGGTGGGTAGCCCCCCTCTACGGGGTTCAGGGCAACGCCCCGAGAAAAAAAAAAAAA
>APFE031421911.1:6087-20248 GCA_000404065.3 Pinus taeda | reverse complement strand
CTCAGGAAAGGGTGGAATGGCTTTGGGTTCACTTTCCTGTTTCTCTTCCTCCTCCTCTAGGGGAGGAGGTTGGTGCTCTGGAAGGACCTTCCCAGATCGCAGGTTGATCTCCTGGATCTCCACAGCATAGGTAGGGCATGTTGTCTCCCCAGTATATACCTGCTGGGCCTGTCTATTGTTGGGGTTCGAGTTTGGTTGAGCAGGCATCTGGGGTTGTCTTGGAGGAGCAAGAGGTAATGGTTTTGGTTGAGCCAGTGGTGGAGGAAACATGGCGGGAGGAGTGTTGTACTGAGGCCTCCACCTCCGTTGAGGTGTATTCCACTAAGGTTGTGGCTGGGCATGAGAGTGAAACGAATGAGGAGGAGGTTGAGTATGGTATGGAGATGGATAAGACCACGGAGGAGTTGCGAAACAGGAAGGGTGAGCAGGGGGGCCCCAAGAAGGTATATGAGCGGATTGGTTGGGGTTATAATAAGCTTAGGATGTCCCTTGCATCCCATGCTGGTAAGGTCTTGGTCCATGTGGCCTCCTTTGGTTTAGGAAGTAGAGAGGTTCAGTTTTCGCCTCAGTCCCTAGGTACATGGCTTTAAATCCAAGCAAGGTAGGGCATTCGTTGGTGGGGTGGTCTTACTCACAAACGAAACATACCTCTACTAAGTGCAATGGGCATTCATTATTGAGATGCTTCCTCGTGCATCTAGGACAAAAAATGGCCAAAGACCTCTCAACTTCCTCTTTATTTTGCTGAATTTGGAAGGTATCAAGTTGCATGGCAATAGTCTGTCTCATCTCACTCTTGAGGTCTTCCATCTGGTTAGAAAACTCATGCATGGAGAAGGTGGTACTAGCAGAAAGATGATTCCCCCTACCTCTTTTCTGGGCCGCCCTAGAATGGTTTCTAAACACGGTATTTATGTCCTCATAAGGTAGTTGGTAGATGTCCCCTCCAGCTAGCATGTTAAGGGTGTCCAGAAGGTCTTCAGGGACTCCTCAGAGCAGAACCAACTTCAGAGGTTCCAGGTCAAGTGTGCACCTTTCCCGTTTATAACTAAGTTGGAACCTTTCCTCGTAGTCTTCTAAAGACTCATCGCTTCCCATGGTCATCCGAAAGATTTCTCTCTTAGTTTCCTTGGATCTACAGTAGTCCTGGTATTTGGCATTGAAAGCTTGCTGCATCTGAGCCCAAGTGGTGATAATGTTTCCAGGTAACCCCATGAACCATCATAATGCTGCATCCTTGAGGATAGAGGGAAAGAGTTTCAAATTTTTCTCGTCCTCAGCATAGTCATAAGTTCGACAAAGGATAACAAACTCAAACAGGAAGGTATCGGGGTCTTCAGTAGTCAATCCATGGAAGTGAGGTAAAGCAAAGGGACTTATGTTTTTCATTTTCATGTCTCCATTAGTCTCTCAGATAGGAAAGGCACCCTCTATTCTCTCATCTTCTCTCCTACCATTTCGGCTGTCAGCCATGGCTTTAGATGGAGTGTTCTCTAACACTTCTTCTGTTATGGGATCTTCGTATATCTCAGGAGGTTCACCTATAGGTTCTTCTGGCTCACTGTCACCAGAGAAGGGAAAAGGTTGACTCAGTGATGTGGTGGGGGTGTTGGGTAAGAATTTGTCAGTTTTATCTCTGTTCCTACGAGGCATGAAATGGAAAGACTTTTGATTGCTTTTGTTTTTTTCTTCTGGTACCTACAAAACTAAAATAGATTGAACTGCAACTAACTATCTTGCTAAAATGAAAGTGCGGAATTGAAACGAAGGTAGGAAAGGACTAATTGACTTTACAGAATTGAAATTGTGGAATTGAAATGCTAAGCTACGCTTGCAGAATTGAAATTGTGGAATTGAAATGCTAAGTTATGCTTACAGAATTGAAATGCTAATATATGAAAGCAGGAAATGTCTACTCTACTTTTGCGAAAATGAAATTTCAGAATGGAAATGAAATAAACTACTTAGCAGAAGGTTGTAGGAGAAAATAGAAGAAACGAAACAATCACCAATACTCTGACACTTCCGCGGAAATGGCGCCAAAAAGATTGTGGGCTCCAGTATTGCAGCAATAATGCTGCAACTCCTGGGACTCCCTTCTTTACTTTTATAAACCCGGTAGTTTGTAACAAACATGGAAGCGACGGTGCTGTATGCACAAGTACTAGCTCTTATCACACCGATCACTTGGTCAGCTGGCACAAGTCTGCTAGGAGCTTAAGCCAACTTCTATGAGCTCTTAGGAGAAGATTTTTAATTGATGGATGAGAGCTAACTCGAAGGAAGCTAATCTATTTGCGAAAAAAGATTGAAAAACTGAAGGAAAGTGCAAACCCTAGCAAACCCTAATTCTACCAGCTAGTCCTACTGATGCAAAGAAGAAAATAATAACTACTGAAAGAGATGCCATTACTTCCATGAAGGTAAGATACATGTGTCTAGACTACCTCTATCCTAAGAAAACATCTTTTTGTATTTTTGATTAAGTTGTCAGTTTCATCATGCATATGCTTTCATTGTTCTTTACTATGCAGGGGTGGATCAAGGAGGCGAAATGCTTGGAAAAGGTTGGGAAGGTTCAGAGAGGGTCTAAGGAGTCCCTAACGCCCTTCCAGAGATTTTCACAAATTTTGGCTATCAAGAAACCTCATTTGTGAGCTTTTACAGGAAGTCTGCAGGGGTTCTACAGGATGTTCAGGAATTTCTATAGGATGTTCAAAAATTTCTACAAGATGTTTAAAAATTGGATTTTAGAGGATGGGTGAGTGAGGGAAGATGCATGAATGGATATGGAGGTAGGATAGGGTCCTGGAGTGACCCAGGGACTGGTGGATGGAGAGGTAAGAAGGTGTAGAAGGCTTACTTGGGTCAAAGAAGGCTGGAAAAATGATTTCACAAAAAGGTAGGGTTACGTGGGCAAAAGGGCAGATGTGAGATGAGGAACCTAGCTAGGAGATGGAACATATGGCTCTGATGAAGCTTAGGTGGATGAAAGAGTGGTAGAGATGCTCTGCACAGTGTACATTCAACTGAATCAAGAAAGTCTTGCAAATAATCAAAGTCCTAGCTAATCCAATCTAACTAACAATAAAGTGAATGAACAACAGCTTTATTTCAAAGAGAACCATGTATATCAACTATGAAATGTAACATTTCAGAGATCTGAACACATAACCAACTTCTGCAAATGGAAACAGTACACTAAGGATTGCATGGTCAAGCAAACTAGTGTTTTTGTTGGGACAACATGGTTACTTCAATTCCAGCCCCTAATCCAATAAGGGAGAGGTGAAACCAAAAGTGTTTTTGACCCTTTTCTAGAGTTTTGTTTCTCTGTTATTATCCTACCCATCCATTCTAAACATCTAAAGCAATTCTATTCATAAACAGTGACCTAATTAACCAACACAACTAAATCTGCCTAACACAAATACGTTTGCAAATGCATAAAAGGAAAACAACGATGCAGAAAGGAAAGATAACAGTACATAAAGGAAGCCCTAGGCTCTTAGGTTGGGCCCAACCCTGAGAGCTATGGCTCCTATAGAAAACTCAGAGTTGATGTAAAATCAGACTGCTTCTCATTATAAAAAAATAGTCATAAGTCAAGAGTTATCCCAAAATGGCTACAAGAGAACAAGCTAAAGCTGACAGCACTATAGTGCAAAATATGCAATGCTTTCAAAAGTCCCTTACGAAGGCTGAGGCTTTATCATTTATACAGCACAAGGGCCCTAGTTGGCCTCCTAAATCTATGGGACTTGGCTGCCCAAACTATGAGTAGATAGTCCCTTTTCCAAAATCTGTTTGGCTGCCTTCAAGATCCGTTTTTGGTGGCCTTTGGAGCTCAGAGTTGGGGGTGAAGATCCCGAGGAAGGATTATTTAATTTCATAGACAACCCTCCTACCAATCCTCACCTCAAGCTTGGTTGTCTTCTAGCCCATGATTGCTCGGTTTTGCTCGAACATGTGTCAAAAAACCTGAAATAAGCACGTGTTAGCCACCTAGGAAGAGTGACTATCCTTATTCGTAAAAATGACATAAACATACTATAAAATAATGCATAAGCTATGAAAAATGAAGGATTGAACAAGGACTAAACAAGGATAATTAGGCCAAATGAGCCCAATAAGTTACCCAATTTGGGACTCATCACTCGGTTTCCTAGGGATAAAGGATTTCAACCTATTGGGGTCTCCCACTATATACTCAACAGTACAGGGAGCACATGTCCATACTAGCACTTATCAAATCAGAGAGGAGGAATCATCCAACCTTCAAAGAAAATGACAACCACTAGGTTTAAAGATGCCAGAACACATCTCTAGCGTAGAGCTCTAGATGTTTTTCATTAAGTTCCAATGCATTGTTAGATTAATTGATGTTTATTTTAAGTTGATCTTGCTTAGAACTTTTACATTCAAGTTCACCGTGCGATATGTTCTGAAATTCCTAGGAATGCAACTAGAATGAGAAGCACTCTTTCCATTCAGTTTCAGTAATGAATATCCTAACTATGAGGGATAGAGCATACAAGTACTTTTTGAACAAGCAACAAAGAGCACAAACTAATGCAATTCCCTAAACTATTCCATCTAAACACACAAACTCAAGCTCTAAAATGCAAATTGCATGTATTTCTTTTTAGTTTCTCCTAATGTGAATGATGCAATAAGAAAAACTAATGCACAAACGATTCATAACCCATTTCATAAAAAATGACAATTTGCAACAATTTCTTTTAAAAGGGAAAGGAAGACTGTATGACACTTTTGATTTTAAAGAAATGAAGATTTTTGACACTTTAAATGAAAGTACAAATCAAATGCAAGAATAAATCAATCGATCATTTATGAAGGAATACTTTACAACACTTCAGCTTTTGAAGAAATGATGATTTTACGACACTTTTCTATCAACAAAACAATAGATCAAAACTACCTTTTGGCAGTGGATTGTGAATGATAAACAAATATATAAAAAAAATCCAACAATCCACTCTAAATAGGGCCAAATTAAGGAGATTAAGAACTGATTTCAGAGAGAAGACATCATTGACATTCAGTAACTCATTCAAACCATAGAAAATTGACAAAAACTTTCAGTTCCTAGATGGGAAATTGATCCTAAAGAGATTAACGCAGGCAGTAGTTAGAGATAGTGTGATGAATCACACTAAACCTATGTGGGAAGTGCATTACAGTGCGCTGTGTCCTTCACCAGACTGCGCTAATGATAGTAAGCAATTCTGAAGGAAATTTTATCACAGTCTCGACTGAATTCAATGAAAGAGTACTAAAATCAATAAACAACCACAAGTACAGTATGTAGAAATGTCTTAAGAGGCTGATAAGCTACTAGGATGAATAATCTGTCCCTAGCGGAGTCCCCAATTTGTTTTGGGAATATTTAGTGTTCTTGGACAAATGCCTAACCCTCTAGATCTAGTAGCGGATCTAGAAACAACAGACAAAGTAATCTTAACCTTTTCTATAGCCAACAGATAAAACAAGAGAGAAGAGAAACCTACTTGTAGTTTTCGCTAGCTCCTTGTCTCCCTTGACCAATCTTGCTGCTCCTTTCCGTACTTAAGTTGCTTGGAAAGTACCTGTACAATCACAAAAACAAAAATCCATCAAAGCATAATGATCTATTGGTTATAAATAACATGGAATTGAAAACATGATATACATGTGAAAGCATTAATATATAACACAAGCATAAGGAAAAAGTCTTAAAAACCTTAATGATAAGAGGAAAGATTACAACCCATATGAGCTTGATCCAGTGTCATCCTTCCAATTCAATCCTTCATCGCCTCATGAAAAGCAAGACACTCCAACACTATTACAATACTTGCACTCAATTCTAATCTCATATCACCAGCATCTCCTTACAACTCAATCTTTTTCAGCCCTTGATCTCTTAGATGAGTGATCTATTTATAGGTGAGTGAAGGAGGTTATGCCATCAATGGAGATGATCAATGCCTTTCTAAATTTAGAAATCAGTTCCATGGAAGAAGGGATAGCGCATTGATGTTTCCTAATTCCCTTTCTCATTCAAATGTGAACTCAAAGGAGCAGGTGGCATTAAGAAACTTCTAGAGGCTTCCAATGGATAAGGAATCTTCAAACCCTCACAAAAATTTGCTCAAATTCGCCCAGCACAGGTGAAAGAGGGACCAAGTGCGCTGCATAGCACCCTGTCAGTGTATTGTTTGCATTGAAGCACACCCTAATGAAGGTGTACCTGTGCTAATATTCTTAGAGGTATTTTTTGGATGTTTTCAGTGATGGAACTTCTTTTGGGAGTAAGGCATTCTGATGACTAACTTCTTTAGGACATGTAACAACTTGTACTAGGGTTTGATGGGCCCTAATAGTATCGATTTGTAAGATGGGGTTGATCTGCCCAAATGGATCTGTAACAGTGGTCGACTAAGGCAGTCTACAACATTATTGGGACTGCCCTTCTTGTACTTGATATTTAAATGGAACTATTGCAGGTATGTGGACCACTTATGATGGTGATCATTCTGCAACTTCCCTTGCATCTGTATGAACTGTAAGGGTTGGTGGTCTGTGTGGATGACCGTTTCCTTCCCCAAAATGTAATGCTTCCATTTTCAGTAGACCTGCAAAATTGAATACATCTCTTTTCAATAAGTGGGATACTTCCAGACTGTTTCTGAAAGTGTCTCACTGTGATATGCCAATGGATGCCCCTGTTGAGTAAGGACTGCCCCAATAGCATAGTCAGAGGCATCTGTCTTGATCTTAAATGGTTGTTGCAAGTCTCATAATGTGAGCACTGGTGTAGAACAGAGGTGATGTTTCAACTCTGTGAATGCCTTCTGTTGAGATGCAGACAAAAATAATTTTTCTCTCTCCTCCCTTAGTGACTTGACTCAAGGGCCAAGTGATATGAGAGAACCTCAACACAAACCTATGGTAGAAATTGGAAACACCCAGAAGGCTACAGAGCTATGTTAGAGTGGTTGGGGCTAGCCAATCCCAAATCACTTGGATCTTGGCTGGATCCACATGTACCCCCTGTTCATCAATAATGTATCCTAGATAGTGAATCTGGTTCATGCCAAAAGCGCATTTCTCCAAATTGGCACACATCTTGTGTTGCCACAGTGTTTGGAGAACCTATCGGATGTGGTGAAGGTTCTCTTCCCAAATTTTGCTGAAGATCAGGATGTCATCCAAGTATACCACTAAAAATGAGTTGGTGAATGGCTGCAAGATATCATCCATCAACCTCATGAAGGTTGCAAGATCATTCGTCAAATGGAAAGTCATAACCAACCATTCGAAAAGGTCCTTCTTAGATTTGAAGGCAGTCTTCCACACATTGAAGGGTTCGTTTGGTACCTGGTGATATTCGAACTTCTAGTCGATCTTGCTGAAATAGTTCCCCCCCTTGAGTTGGTCTAGAAGGACATCAATCTATGGGATCAGGTACCTATTTCATAGAATGATCTTGTTCAATGCCCTATAGTCAATACAGAGTCTCCAAGTCCCATCCTTCCTCTTTACCAACATGATCAAGCTCCCATAAGGTAAGAAACTCGATTAAATGTGACCTTTCTACAACAACTCCTGAATCTGCCTCTTAATTTCGTCGTTCTCCATAACATATCATTGATAGATTGGTGCATTGGGTAACAGTGCACCTGGGGTCAAATCGATGGAGTACTTGACCTAACAGTTCAGAGGCATCCCTGCTGGGGAGGTGAAGATGTCCTCATACTCCTCCATAACCTTTTCCATCTATTGTTTTCATGTAGAGGGGCCTTGTTTGGAGATCTTGGCCATCGTCTTCTTCTTTCCTTGAGGGCATATCATCATGAAAACAAATTTCCCGATTTTGGAAATGAGCTTACTGCATTGTTTTATAGTAACCAAAGAGATGGCGGCAGGCGGGGCTACCTTTGGTATCTTGTAAAACTTATTTCCCAAGGTAACAATAATAGCGCAAGGCCTCAACTCATACACAACATGTCGCTTCCACAAGTATGGTTGGCCTAATAATACTTCACAAACATCAAGAGGAGCAACATCACATAATACCTCATCTGTGAAGGGCTTGATGTTGTATTGAAGGTGACACTGATGGCTGACACGAAGATCTCATCCTTGGTGAAGGCACTCGATGGTGTATGGTTATGTGTGTGCTATGGTCGGTAGGCCCAACCGCTTCACGACCTCTAATTAAATGAGGTTCTTTTGGCTCCCATGTCAATAATGATCTGTAGTGGGGAACCCTTTACCCACATCTTGGAGTGGAAGAGGCGCTCCTCTTCCTCTGGATCTTCGAGTTCCTCCTTTTGGATCTTCATGGTGGCAATGGTGGCATTGGGCTTTGCATCAATAATGTGCTTCCCTTTTTCATTCCCCTTGTTGGGTTCTGACTCAGAGTTGGAACATGCATCTAATTTAGAACCCTTCAGCTTGGCCACCAGTGATTTCTTGGCCCGACACTCACCTGTGTTGTGAGTGAAGATCTTATGGAACTCACACCACTTTCCTGTGTCCTTCTTTGGCTTCACAGTGTTATTCTTTGCTTGCGGCTTTGGCGGGTTGGCCTGGGCCGCCCTGCCTTGGCTTTGTCCATTGTTCTGCGGTTTGGGGGCACCTTTCCCTTTCTTTAGATTCACAAATCCAAAGTCTCATTTTTTCTGTTTAAGCTTCTGCTTGATCTTAACAATGTATCAGTATGTCGTGCTGAGCAAGGAGATGTCCAAGAACTCCACCTCATCCTAGATGTACCTATGTGGATAGTCGTGGTACTTGAGTACCAAATGTTTCTCAGAATCCTTGAAAACCAACTTTGTGTGAAGGGTATGAAAACATTGGTAAACTCTAGCATGTCTTGGTCCCTTCCCTGCCACAGCATGGTCCACTTTATGTATTTATCCTCATAGCTCCCAACAAGGTAGTATTGCTCCTTGATGGCGTGCTAAATGAATTCCAAGTGGGTGCGGCTGAAAATAGTGAGGGTGTACTTTCATCCCTCTTCTCACAATAGGTTTCCTACATGTCCTTGACATGGGGGTAGCTTTGAGAAGAGAAAAAGTAATATTTTCTCGGCTGGAAAAAAACATGAACAAAAAAATATCCTTCTAGCAGATTTAACCATTTATGTACAACGTTTGCATCTATTTGGCCCTCAAATATGGGAATGTCAAAGTTTACTTGTACCTTAAAAGGAGTGGCACCTCCAGAGTGGCTGATCGATGTGGATGCACCACCAATGGGCAACCATTGAAGGATATGGGAAAAGTTATACATCATCGCGTTCCTTTGTTTCTCGAGGGACACCTCAAGCAATATTTTGATAATATATCCTCCCTCATCTTTTGTTTGTTCCCCAATGGGCGGTCATTGGGATTTGTGAGGATGATCTTGCAAAGCTTCAGCCAGATCGAGCCCTAACTCCTTATACCCCAACCTCATTGGGGACATGCAAAAAAAGATCGAGAAAGAGCAGACCACTCTCATATAACTAATCCGAATTTAAATAGGAACACAACAAATTATAGATATAACCATAAACACAGAGATGCAACAGAAATAAAAATTCATTTCATTAATATCACAGAGCTGAAATATGCTTACATACAGAATGGAAATAAACTAGCTTGAGCGATGGTAGCTTATCTCTGAGAAGAGATGTCATGGCTACATGCCTCTAATTTGTGTTATAATGAGGCTCAAAGTCCTATTTATTATTGAGAAACAATGGAAAACCCTAAGCATCCAAAAACCTAACCCTAGGAGATGAAGCACCAAACTATGGGCCCCATTTGGGTAAATTGGTACATCAACTTCCCGAGGTCATAACTTTTGCATACGATCTTTGTTTGATGTGCACAATACCTCGCTAGAAAGATCTATATGAGGAATACAACTTTTGAGTGGTGAACATTGGGCCAAATTCCATTTTGGCCCCGGTTTTCCAAAAGACGTCGTTTAGGCCCTCAAAATGGCTCCAGAAGTTCAGGACCCGAAAAACTGCCAAAAATAGTAAATTGTGCTACAAATAAGGAAACTTAAAAATTGAAAGAAACAATGGTAGGAGTCCAAGTGGAATAGGCGAGTGGCCACCAATATCCACCTCGATCATAAACCCAAGGGAATAATATTAAACCCTAGGAATATGAACCCTTAGATTAATAAACCCGAGGGATTTATATTATAAACCCAAGGGAATAATAAACCCAAGAGAATAATATTAAACCCTAAGAATATGAACACTTATATTAATAAACCTAAGGGATTGATATTATAAACCCAAGGGATTAATACTAAAATCCCAAGGGATTATGAACCCAACATAATAATATTAAACCCAAGGGATTAATATTATAAACCCAAGATATATAAACCCTAAGATAAATATTATAAACCCTAAAATAAACATGGTTGACCATGTTTGATTTTCATATTGAGACAATCCTTGTCATAATGTGACATTGGACCATAGTTGACCATGAACTATTTTCATATCGAGACAATATTTGTCACATGTGACGTTAGATCACAGTTGGCCATGGTTGGCGATGGTTAATTTTCATATTGAAACAATCTTTGTGACAATGTGACATTGGACCATGGTTGACCATGATTGACCCTAGTTGACCATGATTGATATTATAAACCCAAGTGATTAATACTAAAATCCCAAGGGATTATAAACCCAAGGGAATAATATAAACCAAAGGTATATAAACGCAAAGATAAATATTATAAACATTAAACTAAACATGGTAGACCATGGTTGCCATGGGTTGATTTTCATATTGAGACAATTTTTGTCACACTCTGACACTAGACCATACTCGCCCATGGTTGAACCCTTAGATTAATAAACCGAAGGGATTGATATTATAAACCCAAAAGAATAATAAACCCAAGGGATTAATATTTTTTTTTGTTGACTAGCGGAATTGGCAATGACAGTGGTATCCTACTCACGTTACACGGGGTCGAATCCCACCGGCTGCCACTATAACCGCTAGGAGGAACTACACAACTTCAAGCATGGCCCTTGGTAAGATGAGACTTGAACTCGTGACTTGCATAGCAACACAAACGACTTAGCAGACCGTTCACTGGCCACGAGAGCAAACCCCTGTGGGCACCCCAGGGATTAATATTATAACCCCAAGGGATTAATATTATAACCCCAAGGGATTAATATTAAATCCAAGGGACTAATATTATAAACCCAAGTTATATAAACTGAAAGATAAATATTTTAAACACAAATTGACCATGATTGGCCATCGTTGACCATGATTGACCATGATTGATAATATGAACCCAAGGGAATAATAAACCTAAGGGATTATAAACCCAAGGAAAAAATATTAAACCCAAGGGAATGATATAAACCATAAGATAAATATTCATAACCCTTAAATAAACCGGGTTGACCATAGTTAGCCATGGTTGATTTTCATATTGAGACAATCTTTGTCACAATGTGATGTTGGACCATGCTCAACCATGGTTGAACCCTTAGATTAATAAACACTTAGATTATCACAATCAACATTGAACCGAGGTTGACCATGGTTGATTTTCATATTGAGACAATCTTTGTCACAATGTGACGTTGGACCATGATTTATTTTATAAAACATGGTTGACCATGATTGATATTATAAACCAAGATGATTAATAAGTAGAAGGGATTAATAAGAAAAACCCAAGAGATTATAAACCCAAGGGAATAATATTAAACCCCAAGAATATGAACCCTTAGATTAGTAAACCCAAGGGATTGATTTTATAAACCCAAGGGAATAATAAACCCAATGGAACAATATTAAAACCTAGGAATATGAACCCTTAGATTAATAAACCCAATGGATTAATACGGAAACCCCAAGGGATTATGAACTCAAAGGAATAATATTAAACTCAAGGGATTAATATTATAAACCTAAGGTATATAAACCCTAAGATAAAGATTATAAATCCTAAAACAAATATGGCTGATCATGGTTGTTTTTCATATTGAGACAATTGTTGTCACAATGTGATGTTGGACCATGGTTGACCATGAATGATTTTCCTATTGAGACAATTTTTTTTCACAATGTGACGTTGGACCATGGTCGAGCATGGTTGATTTTCATATTGAAACAATATTTGTCATAATGCGACATTGGACCATGGTTGACCATAAGTGACCATGATTGGTTTTGATAAACCATGGTTGACCATGATTGACCATGACTGACCATAACTAACCATGATTGCTATTATACACCCAAGGGAATAATATAAACCCTTAAATCAACATGGTAAACCATGGTTGACCATGGTTGATTTCCATATTGAGACAATTTTTGTCACAATGTGATATTGGATTCTACTCGACCATGCTTGAACCCTTAGATTAATAAACCCAAGGGATTGATATTATAAAACCAAGGGGATAATAAACCTAAGGGATTAATACTAAAACCTCAAGGGATTAGGATCCCAAGGGAATAATATTAAACCCAAGGGACTAATATTATACATCCAAGATATATAAACCCTAAAATAAATATTGTAAACACTAAATAAACATGGTTGACCATGATTGATTTTATAAAATAGGGGTGACCATGATTGGCCATCGTTGACCATTATTGACAATGGTTGACTATGGTTGACCATGATTGACCATGGTTGACCATGATTGATATTATAAACCCAAGAGAATAATAAACCCAATGGATAAATACTAAAAACCCAAAGAATTATAAACCTAAGGGAATAATATAAACCCTAAGATAAATATTATAAACCCTTAAATAAACACAGTTGACCATGGTTGATTTTTATATTGAGACAATCTTTGTCACAATGCGACATTGGACCATGCTTAACCATGGTTGAACCCTTAGATTAATAAACCTTTAGATTGTCATAATGCAATGTTGGACCATAGTTGACCATGATTAATTTTCATATCGAGACAATCTTTGTCACAACTCAACATTGGACCATGGTTGATTTTCATATTGAGACAATCTTTGTCATAATGTGATGTTGGACCATGGTTGACCATGATTGACCATAATTTCCATGCTTGACCATGATCGAAGTGAATAATAAACTTGACGGATTAATACTAAAAACCCAAGGGTTTATAAACCCAAGACATTAATATTATAAACTCAACGTATATAAACCCTAAGATAAATATTATACACCCTAAAATAAACATGGTTGACCATGGTTCATTTTCATATTAAGACAATCCTTGTCACAATGCGACATTGGACCATGGTTGAGCATGGTTGACCATGAACGATTTTCATATCGAGACAATCTTTGTCACAATGCGATGTTGGACCATGGTTGACCATGAATGATTTTCATATTGAGACCATATTTGTCATAATGCAACATTGGACCATGGTTCATGATGGTTGATTTTGATAAACAATCTTTGTCACAATGCAACGTTGGACCATCATTGACCATGATTATTTTTGATAAACCATGATTGATATATTATATTATTATATTTTCCTACTGGTTCGAGGGGCTTGGCAGTGAGTCCGCTACGTCCAGGCAGCATTCTGGTGTGACATCACCCTAAGGGGGTCCACCCCTCGGTCACACCGACCTTAACCCCAAGAGCTTTGGGGTTTCGACCCTGTGACCTCCATTGCGAGGTCTGCGACTTGACCGATTGTGCTAACCCTTGGGGCTTACCATGATTGATATATTAATCAAAAGGTTTATAATATTAACACTAGCGTTTATTAGTCACTTGAGTTTGTTAGTCCTTTGGGTTTATAATATCAATCCCTTGGATTTATTAATCTAAGGTCTCATATTTCCTAGGTTTAATATTATTCATAGGGTTCATAATATTAATCCTAGGATTTAATCCCTTGGGTTTTTAATGTTAATCCCTTGTGTTTTCATTGTTAATCCCTTGGGCTTTTAATAATAATCCCTTGGGCTTAATATTAGTCCTAGGGTTTAATGTTATTCCCTTAAGTTTTTAATATTAATCTCTTGGGTTTATAAAATTAATCTTAGATTTTGATGTTTATTTTAGGGTTTGTTGCTAGTGAAACAACAATCCCTTGTGTTTATTGCTAGTGCTTGATTGTTGATTATAATAATTAGTTAT
>APFE031421909.1:0-40238 GCA_000404065.3 Pinus taeda | reverse complement strand
CCAGTGACTTCTTGGCCCGACACTCACTTGTGTTGTGAGTGGAGCTCTTATGGAACTCGCACCATTTTCCAGTGTCCTTTCTCGGTTTCGCGGCGCGGTTCTTTGCTTGTAGCTTCGGCTGGTTGTCTTGGGTTGTCCAGCCTTGGCTTTGTCCTTTGTTCTGTGATTTAGGGGCACCTTTCCCCTGCTTTGGATTCGCAGATCCAAAATCTCGCTTCTTTTGTTTCAACTTCTGTTTGACCTTGACGGCATATCGGTATGCTATGCCGAGCGAGGGGATGTTTAGGAATTGTATTTCTTCCTGGATGTACTTGGGGAGGAAGCCATGGTATTTGAGTATCAAATGTTGCTCTGAATCCTTGATACCCAACTTTGTGCGAAGGGTATGGAAAAGATTGGTGAACTCCGACACATCTTGGTCCCTTCCCTGCCGCAGCGTGGTCCACTTTATGTATTCATCCTCATAGCTCCTAACAGGGTAGTACTGCTCCTTGATGGCAGCCCAGAACGAGTCCCAGGTGGGTGTGGCTGAAAATAGTGAGCCAGTACTTTCATCCTTCTGCTCGCAGTAGGTTTCCCACCAGTCCTTGACGTGGGGGGCTGCTTTGAGAAGAGCAAAAACAATCTTTTCCCGACTCGAAAATTCATGAACAGAAAAAAAACCCTCTAGCAGATTTAACCATTACGGCATCGGCGTCTATCTGACCCTCGAATATGGGGATTTCAAAATTAACTTGTACCTTAAAAGGTGTGGCGTTTCCAGAGAAGCTGCTGGAAGCCGATGCGCCGCTTCTGGGTAGCCGCTGAAGGATCTGCGCAAAGCTGTCCATCATCGCGTTCCGTTGTCGCTCGAGCGCTTCTTCGAGCAAGATTTTGATTGGATCTCCTGCCCCCTCGTCTTTCTTCTCATCCGCCATGGGAGGCCGTCGGGATTTGCGAGGCTGGTCTTGCAAAGGTTCAACCAGTTCAAGCCCTAACTCCTTATATCCCGACCTTGTTGGGAACATGCAAAGAAAAACAGAGAAAAAGTAGACCGCTCTGATACCACTGATCCGGATTTAAACAGGAACGCAACAAATTACAGAGATAACCATATACACAAATATGCAGCGGAAATAATACTTTCATTAATGGAAAATACTGAAACATGCTGACAATCAGAAATGGAAATAAACTAGCTAGGGCGATGGTAGCTTATCTCTGAGAAGAGATGTGATGGCTACATGCCTCTGAACTGTGTTACAATGAGGCTCGAAGGCCTATTTATTGTTTGAGACACAATGAAAAACCCTTCACATTCCAAAACCTAACCCTAGGAGATGAAACGGCAAACTGTGGGCCCCGTTTGGGGGTAAGTTGGTACATCAACTTCCCGGGGTCGTAACTTTAGCATGTGATCTCCGTTTGACGCGTACAATAGCTCATTAGAAAGATCTATTCGAGCACTATCATTGTTGGAACGGGCAACATGGGTCCATGGATTCCCCAAAAAACGTCGTTTAGGGCCTCAAAACGGCTCCAGAAGTTCAGGACCCGAAAAAACTGTTAGAAATAGTAAGTTGTGCTACAATTAAGGAAACTGAAAATGCTGAGAAAGACAATGGTGGGGGTCAAGGTGGACTTGGAAGCTGGCCACCAATATCCACCTGGATCAGATCCGGTATCAAATAGAGTTTCTACCTTAGTATGATTTATGACAACTCTTGTATGAAACAGTTCAATTCGCTTTCGGTCATTAGGAAAGGACTTATTTACAGAACTGGTGCCTTCATGCAATTTAGAATTAACATGAGGTGTAAGAGTACCTTTTGTTCCCACGACTGTTATTAACACTTCATCTCTAGAATCTGATCCAAGGTATTGCTGCGTAGTTGCCACTGTCTTCTGCTTCCCTTTTCCTCCACATTTCTTTGGACACTTTTCTGGGTGCTATTTCCAACAATGATCGTCAACGTGGCCTTCCTTTTTGCAGTGATTGCAATACGACCCTTCTCCTTCTTTAGCTATTGTTGTCTTCTTCTCCTTTCCTTTCCATTTCGCTTTAGATTTGCCATTTGGAGGTTTGAATGGTGGTTTTCTGCAATGATCATCGCTTTCATTTTTGCCCCTGCTCTCAATATGAATTTCTTTTACGTTGGTTGCATCAATAGTGGTTGGTTCAAACAACAACAATGAATGCCTAATGTAACTATGCAATGAGCCAATATACTTAGTTGCAACTTCAGGTGTATCAAGTGCAATACCCAAATTCAGTACTTGCTTTCTAAAATCTTTTGTAAAGCTCTAAACATCCTGACCCTTGCATTGTCTTAAATATTGCCAATTCATTAATGCTTTTTGCTTGTATCCTAAAGGATAAAATTGTTCCTTTAATGCAGAAATAAAATCAAGCCATGAGGAAAAGAGGTTACCCACATTCTTACTGTGCTGCAATTTGCTCTCCCACCAACTGAGAGCGGCGTTACTCAGCCGTAGATAGGCCAACTGAATATTTGCCTCATCCTCCATGATCTACTGAATCATGCAGTAGACCTCAATCTGCCTAATCCAATTATTAAGCTTTTCAGCATTGCTTTCACCATTAAACATGGGAAGATCAAATTTAACATCTAATTAAAAGAAAGCCTTCTTAGATGCATCCTTTGAATTTCTATGATTATGGTGGTGAGAGGAAGGAGAACCTTCACTCCCGGAAGGAGGAGGGGGTTCTTCTCCACCATTACATGTGTTGAACCTTGTCCTTTTGGGTTTCTCTCCTCTGCTTTCTCCAGCCTTAAAACCAGTTGACTGATATGCTCTGCCATTGAATAGAAAGTCTTGCGGAAATTGTGCTCCTCTTCAAGATGAGCTTCATCTTCTGCCATGTTTCTCCTTTGATGTGCACACCTCGCTTCAGAATCAAAAGGCTCTAATTCCCCTTCACCTCTTTGGAGTCTGTCTCTTGTTAGCATACAAACATGCAATTCACATCTAAAAAGACCTGCTCTGATACCACTTGATCTAGGGATCTTTTGCTTATAGATATATGAAAAGAATCACATGTAAAAATTGCAGCGTAAAACAGAAATCTAATGTGCACACATAAAAGAAGAAGGAACTAATAAAAGAAACAACAAGAAGACAAAAATACTTGATAATGAAGTTCGTCCAACTCGGACTACGTCTCCAAGCCTTGCTCGATCAATGGGGAGGCCTTCATATATTAAATGGCATGAAAAGAAGAGAATGCATTCATTAGTTTACATAAAAAGAGGATATACCTCCATTCTAGACAATGGCTATGAAATGGAGACCTCAGATGCAGAAATGGACAGCACCAATGCGTCCGTGGCAATGGAAGGGACTGAAAACATATAAGAGTTGTCCAAAATCAGACAACACTATCGGCCCTCCTGAGAACTCTCCTGCCTCAAACTGCATGCTGAAAATCCTTCCCCCCTACACTTTTCCAATCATTGGGCTTTATAATCCTTGTTTTGGTTACAGGTGCACAATCGGGGGTTGCCCGATTAGAATAGAAGTCGTTTAGGTAGAAGGGTTGGCGGGCACAACTACCCCTTTAAAGTAGCCTTTATATCGTTTAAAACGATAATACAAAAAACCCGTCAAACACTAAAAAATCCGATAAAAACTTTAAGAACCGGATTTCAAAGTTCATTAAATTGGGCTCATAGACCCATCGGGTCTGGCCCTATATCGCAATCAGCACATCGCTCTTCAATGGCCCCTTTATCCTGAGGATCCACCGATCGTCGATTGTCGATATCGGTGTATCGCATTGGTCCGATCGGATAGGTGTATCGCATCGTGGCGGTTCAGGGGTCCTAGTCCTTGGTCTTGCCGATCGCCGATCGACTGATCACTTCGATCACCGATTACGATCGCAAGTTAGCTCTGCCTAGTTTCGACCGCTCCGTCCCGATATCACTGATTGTCTGCCCCGACTGTGATTTAGTCGACGATCGTTAATCGAGGGTTCTGCTGCTGCTTCTTAATTCCACCCCTCTAGACCCTCCGATTGTGATTTGCCTTCATAATGCTAAAAACCCATTTTTATAAGAAAAACCTCATTTTCCAAAGGAACTAAGGCAAACTCTTTCTGCAACAACTTCATCATCCAGACTCGGATTGGAGTTCCGTTCACACCATTAGAATCAGGGCGACGAGCACTTCGATCTGATTTCAAGATACTTGCTTTTTCTGCCATTTTGAATTTTTAAATTTTCCATGCCATTGTATATGAAGATCCACCTGGATCACAGGGAGTCTAGGATCCACTGTAACAGTAATGAAGCAACCAAGGTATTTAATCAAGTCTTATTTGATGCTACTATAGTATTAGCCTCTTCTCAAGTTGTTCAAGGCTCCAAATCTTGTTATCTCAATCCACAACCTCCAGGGGACCCAAGCTGTTACAAGGCTCCAGCAATTACATCCCAACCCATAGCCTCCAGGGATCCAAGTTGTTATAGGGCTCCAGAGACTCTGGCTCAACCCACAGCCTCCAAGGACCCAAGTTGTTACAGGGCTCCAAGGATCCTATCTCAATCCACAACCTCCAGGGAACCCCAAACTATTACAAGGCTCCAAAGACTAGCATTTGAACCGATAACCCCCATAAAATGTAAGAGCCAATCCCCATCTATTCTCTCTTGTTCTGCATTGCCTGTTGATCGAGCTAGATTTTCTTTGTTTTTTTGTTGCTCGAATTATGTCTCCTCTCTCCTTCAATATGAATTCAAATATCATGCCTTTCCTTCTTTTCTTGGCTTGCATTTAATGCTTCGACCTTTCTTTCTTGCATTACACAGTTCCCCTCTTGGTTTCTTGTCCATTTTTCTTGTGAAGGTTCCCAAGTGCATGGGCATGTGTACCTTCCTTACAATTCATTCAATTTTAAGAAGCATTTCATTAATTCATGCATCGACCAACTTTTAATGGTTGTCCCAAACATGTCATATTTTCCCTATAAGAAACCTCAACCTCCCAAGAAAGAAATCCTTCTCCCTAACTCTAGAATATGTGTCGCTTTGACTCAATCTCATTTTCTTAATTTCACATATTTGTAAAACAGATTTATAATACATTTTATGATAGAACGATAGGTGGGGTTGTCACAGGATGTTGTAATATCAGACGTTGTAGTTGAATGATAAAGACTACAGTGGGAGATTGTAAGAGTTCCAACAGAGGTTTGGAGTAAGAAGGGACAAAGGATTCCTTGAAGGAAAGAGAAAGCAAGATTGCTTAGCCCAAGTTCTGAAGGAAAGAGGACTTGGAGACAAAACATAAGACAATCCATTCAAAGGATAGATGGAATGGTGAAACAAGATCATGCTGAGATCTTGGAAGAGAGGTAATGTGTTCTGATTTAAATTAGGAATGTGTATTTTTTATACTAATACACAGGTAACAGCAAGAGAAGCTGTGAGAAGAACATGTGAGTTCTTAAAGACAGAGTAAGGAGAATACTCTGAAGGAGAAGTGGCAGTGAACCTAAAGAATCCAACAAGAGATTGGACAGAGAGGATAGCTCAAGTGTTCTCAAGAGAAAATGAGAGATTGCAGAAGCCTAGAAGGAGCAAAGGTGTTGCTCAAGAGAAGAGGTTCCAGATAGAGGACCGTGCTTACCAAAAGAGTGAGTGAGGAGAACTTAGTGAGGTAAGATTGCAACCAGGAGGACTAGCTGTTGCAGAGGCTTGTTGCAAAAGATCTCGTGAAGAAAGAAGAGAAGAAGATGACTACTGATAGTCATAATAGAGGTTTAGAGAGAAGCCACAACAGAAGATATGAGAAGAAGGATGCCAAGGCAAGTGGCAAGAAGATAAGTCAAGAGGAAATTGACAAAGAGGTTGTTGAATTAAAAGAACAACTCAATGCATTAAGGAGAATGCTTGAGGAAAGCCAGAGACTATGTTGGGTCTTGAGGAAGAAGCCAGTAGAATGGCATGAGATGCAGAGAAGGCTACAACAAAATAAAGTGAAGTGGTTGAAGGGAAAACTCGAGGAAGTTGAGTTAGAAATGGAAGAATCCATTTGTGAACCAGAACAATGAGAATTTCTGGGAGATAGTGAAGATGAAGACTTGAAGACTGAAACTTCAAGTAAGACCCAAGGGTCACATGGTTTTAAATCTGACAATTTGTGTATGTTTGCAAGTGAAGGACAATTTGTTGATATTGTCATGAAGAAGGAAAAAAACCAACAGAATTAAAATTCTGTTTTGGAAGAAGATGAGGTAGATAGATCTCATATATAGCTGGTGGAAGATGTCAAGCAACTAAATGAATGGCTTGAGGAGATTGAAGAAGAGACCATCGAAGAATTTCTGAATCATATGAATGATTTAGAACAACAAGGAGATATGATGGTTGAACCATCAAGTGAGACCATAGGGTCTTATATTTTTAAAACTGATAGTTTGTGTATGATGACAGATATTGTAGGAGAAAAGCAACCATTTGAAGATATCTTCAGAGGAGATAAACAACAAGGGATTGAAGGCAAACTTGAGGAAGAGACTATGTTAGCTGAAAACATAGTAAAGGATCATCAATTCACTATGATGATAGGCACAGTGGAGATAGCCATGGAAACTGTTGAGACAGACAGTAGTGAAGAAGGACATCTACTGAAGGATGTTAAGAAGAACAAACCCTATGCAAAGGATTTAACATTGGGAAAAAGAATTTGGAATCCTTGTCTGAGACAATACTCCTTTGTTAGTAAGTGCTTTGAAGACGATGGACAGTCTTTTGAAGATATCGAAAGTCTGGAGGAGTACTCTAGGAGAACAGAGTATGATGGAGAAGACCTCTTGAATGAGGGAAGTAGTGATTTGCTACAGCAGAAAGACCTTGAGATTACAAGGATCAAAGGAAGATAGTGTTTTAATACTGTAACACAACATGTAAAGGATGAATCTGGAAGAAGAGAGCATTGTGATGAAGTGCTTGCTAAGTGTGAAGAAGAGATTAAATCACTGGAGAAACTGATGAGAGAACCTGACGGTAGAACAAAAGCTGCAGTTACAGTTTCTAAAGAAGAAGATGTGTCTCAAGTAGGCAAGGAGACAGGAAGATGCAATAATTTGTTTGCAGGTTCATTAAACAACATGAATGAGTATGAGTATGTGATCAAAGAGATTGAGCAAAGATTGTTTGAAGATGGCAAAGAGGTGGTAGGAATCAAACAATTTCAAAGTAAAGATAACCAACATCAGGTTAAAGGAGGAGGACTTCACTATAGTGGACAAGAGCAGGAAGGCATCATTAGAATATATGGTGTGGAAGAGAGACTAATGGATAGTCTCATGAATTCTGTTGAGAATTCGAATCAGCATACTGATATGCTGACAGAGGAAGAGGAAATAGAGAAACAAACTGAAATGTTACCAAAGAAAAAAGAGGCACCAAGGCCTCATGTTTTTAATTTTAACAAGTTTTTTATGAATGTAGGTTTTGTTGCAAATGCTGGAGAAGATTTGGCACAACTAAGCCAAATAAAGGAGAAAGAAGAGAATTCTATGGAAGAAATCAATCCATGGAATGGAGAAATTAGTTTGCTAGAAAGAATGTTGAACAATCATGATTTAATTATGAGAGAGGGTAAGGATGATGGACAGACAACAAGTAAAGCAAAAATGGCAGCAAGTAAAGCAAGAGAAAGTAAACCAAAGAATGAAGCAAGTAAAAGAAAAGTCAGCATAGAAGACAACAACAGTAACTTGAAACAAAGAGAAGAAGACATAAGTAAGAAGCAGAAGATGGACCAGCCCAAAGATATGCTGGACATAGAAATTGAAGAAAAATGGCAGCAGATGATGAAGCAATTCAAATGGAGGAAAATGGTAGCAGAAGCAAGCAAGTTCAATCAGAAGTTGAACCTGATTGACGGGAGGAAGAAAATGGAGCAAAAGACAACAAAAGTGCAACAACAACAAAGGAACAAGGCATCTGGACAGTTACAAAACAATGTATGGGATCTAGGAAGACCAAGACCAGAAGACACATGATCAGGATATCATGAATATTTTCTACTTTGGGAGTCTGATGCAGGAGCATTCAACCCAAGGAAATCATTGTAAATAGTAGACATAGGGGGTCATGTATTTTAGGAAATAGTTTTCCTAAGTCTCAAGACAATATAGTATTTAGGCATTTAAGTGTGATTTTATTAGGTAATGGGAGAATATGTAAATGCTCTCAAAATAAATAAATGAGAACATGAGTGGTAGAAGTGAAAATCCAATTCTCTAGGAGCAAGAGAGAGCTTTTAGGAATTAATTAGAATAGATATGGACCATTGAGCTGATAAGGAGACTTTTATGTTTTAAAATAGAGAAAAGCTAGAGTGGATAAAGTCTGCCATATATGTACATATGCATGCATGTAGAGCTTTAAGGCTTTATTTGAGTAATTTAAGGAAAGGATGGGATCAGTAATCCAATCCCAGTTTCCATATAAACATATGTAAGCCTACAGGTAGAAGAGGAGGCCACAAATAGTAGAATCAGGCCTGTGTGAGATCGAGATGTCTCGAATGTAATCCTGCGTATATATTATGAGTTATTTCCTATCTGTATCAATACATTTAAGAAGTATTTCGTGAATGAATTATTATGAATTCGTAGGCTCTGCAGGTTGTAGGCAGAATTCTGCAGGACACAGAGGGATAGAGTGATTCAGAGGAATCACAATGGATTTCGAATCCAAGTGAAGAATAAGCAGAGGAAGAGTTGCACGATTCAAAAGAAACGAAGTGGATCATTGAATCCATTAGAGCTCTACAAGAAGGACAGAGATAGAAGGAGAGCGAGGAGTTTAAGCCCATAAGGAAGAGCAAGTTGTGAGTTAGCAGAAGGCCAGAACCTTTAAAGAAGCCAAATCACCGAGAAATTGAAGAAACATCGTAACTTTCCAAGTAAAAGGGACGAGCAGAGAAGTCTATAATTAATACTCAACAGTCGTTGGATCTTCAAATATCAACGAATACGATTGAAATCACAATCGTATTCCAGAAGTGCAAGGGATGGTGGTTACAAACCCAGTAATACTCTGACGAGCGACTGGCAATATCGTCGATAATCTGATCGATGATGAGCGATATCCGATAGCGATTATCGAAATATCGGAGCTCGAAACCATTAGAGATCGGCGTAGCAGAAGTGTGGAGCAATAAGTTGTGGACCCGACGACAATTATGAAAGTCGGTGTATAAACTTTGAAGTCCACTTATTATATGATTCGACAGAAGGTTAGTGCATTTCCATGTATTCCCTTTATATTATGATAAGTGTTACGAGCCTTTTTAAGGCTTAATGTTATGTGTTATCGACCCAATGGTCAAATCAGAGTTGGAGAGGGGTGATGGCTCATATGTATATGACCATTGGATATTGCGATAGCTGATTGTGATAGAGGTTTTAACCTCGAGTTTTGTGCTAAGGCCGTAATAAAGCGGAAAATGTGTTTTGGGAGTATTTCCCTTTGTAATGGGATATAAAGTGGAAAAGCGACGATAGTGTTTTGGGTTAACATATGTGTAACCAAAGCATATAGTAAGGTTATATATATGTGTGTGTGTGTGTGTGTGTGTGTGTGTGTGTGAATTGTGGTTCTGAAGGGTTCATATTATAATTTCGAGAGAGGATTCAGGCGGGGTGATTGGGTTTCATTACACAGGAACTGATGAATGGGCTGTGACCATTTAAGGTCTAAAGGTTTGACTCCTTCGTTGAGTTAAATATCTTGGGACATGTGTAGATGCATTATTGATAAATGCATATTGTGGGTATATGTGTGGGTGTTAGGCATACCTTGCACCACAAAATCACCGAGGTCCCCTAAGTCAAAGCCTACGCTAGCAGGAGAGTCTTCCAAGATGAAGAAGGACAAACAGAAAGCAACACAGTCAGTGCAAGAGTCACCAAGGAAGCACCAGAAGAAAGAGAAGCCCACCATGCAAGAGAAAGGTAAGGTGGTGAACCTAGAATCCGACGAGGGTGCCGAAGAAACTGGTATGGGTGCAGAGGACAATGACATTGAGGGTGTAGACCCTATCTCAAAGCTACCAGAATACATTCCTCCGCGCCGGGGTAAGCTGAAGATCCCAAAGGACCTAGACGAGGGAAAGTTTGCGCTTAATACACCCCTACTACCAGAAAAGATTGTGTTTGAAGGACCATGCTTGGCGTGCACCCCCCACATAAGACTCAAAGATTGGGACTTGGCGGACACGTAGTTCCCCCACCTGGCTACTTATAGTTTCATGCAAAGGTTATTCTATAAGGATTCAGGTGTTACCAAGCTCGAGCAGGTGAAGTGGATTCGTGGGGTGGAGAAGGCAGGATTGTTGAACCTGCTATGGGTGCCGCATTACCACCGCGTGCCCATAAACTTAATAGTTATCAAACAGTTGATGTGCCTGGTGCACGACAAGTGCGTTTGGTTGGAGGAGCCAATCCCTATAACTGATATGATGATCCATAGGATCACCTAGCTACCTCATTCAGGACTAAATCCAGCCAAGGCATTTGGCGGAAAGGTGGGCGAGCGTGACCTCGCTGAGAGAATGAAGGACAAGTTTAAGCTTGTCAAGAAATCGTGCAGATACTCAATTTCAAGCATAACCGACCCCGCGGTCAAGGTAGCCACCCAAATCTTCGCTAGGAAGATAGTGCGGAAGTGTCATGCAGATGAGGTGCCAACACCAATAGTTTCATTAGCCGCCCAATGCATGGAGGGCGTACAATTCAATTGGGCGCGCTACCTCTGTAGCGAGTCCCTCACAAACAACAGAGAAGTGTAGGATGACAGGAAGACGTTCCACTACTCTTGGTTGTTGTTATCAATTGTGTTGGTTGCATGGAAATTGCCAGAGGACAGTTAGTTTCCTTTGATCACGATAGATTTTCCAGAAGCAACGAAGTTTGCTTCGCTATGGGCCATGAAGGACGTTGAGAGGATCCGCGAGAGCAAGGTCTTCTAGGTTTTGATGGAGATGAGCATCAATATGGCCATCAACCACAAGCCAAGATTGTCACCAACTGTCTTTGAGCAGTTGTCGGGATACGCGGAGTTCAAAGCGAACTTCCGTTGTATCTCCATCCAGGTTTGGAAGGACCCCAAACAGAAATGGTATGATCTCCAATACCTTGCGATGGATGATGAGATAGCAGTGGTCCTCAATCGTTGGCCAACATAATGGCGCACGACCTTAGATTTGTCCGCTGGATCCAGGAAGTCCATGGGAAAGTAGAAGAAGTAAGAGGCCCTATTGAAAATGCAGGAGATGGATGAAAAACGGAAAAAGGAAGTAGAGGAAAAAGTCGAAGTAGAGCACATTGCTAAGAAGCATGCAAAAGAGAAGGAAGAGGAGGAAGAGTGCAACTCTAACAGGAGTCAGGAGTCTCCTTCGCCACAGACAGAGGATGAGTAGCAATCTAAACAGGGCGGTGGAGACCAGGAAAGCTCTCCTTTCCGGGTGAAGTAGAATTAGGAGCAGGAAAGAGAAGGGTTGCGAAAGAAGTCCAAGGCCAGCAAGTCATCGCTCGACCCGATCACCTTGACAGAAGGTGACTTAGACAACATTGGGGATAAGGTCAGGGACAGGACCACATAACTGCTGCAATAGTTCAAGCAGCAGCAGAAACAAGCCTTGGTGTTCATTCAGAAGGGTCTATGCGAGCTGTATATCCAAACTACTCAACTATATGCCCGTGTAGGGTAGGGCAGCATGGCGTCGACTAGTTTGGTGTTGGGGACCACTGGAGCAGCAAAGATGGTTTACTCATTAGATCCTTGAGTCGTCGCGCTACCTGATGGAGCCCTAAGTGTGGAGACATAGGCTGACAGGGTTGTGTTCAGGAACATTGGTCTCAACTTGGCTGCGCTCCCAAGCGAATTCCTTCACACGCTGCAAGCAGGTGTGATCGCAGAGCTAAGGGCCTGAGAGCAGCGCATGCTAAGTGTGATCAGCGAACAGAAGGTTAACAATGAACAATTGTTTGTTGAGAAAACATCTGCAATAGAAACCTGGAAGAAGGTTTAGGAGAAGAATGAACACACAACAACAATGGTAGCAAAGACGCACAAAATCATTCTAGAACAACACATCCCTGAAGAAGCACTTGTGGAGGCCAAGACTCAGAAGTTGTATGCAGGTGTGCGTGATGCTCGGACCGAGATGGCCAAGGTTCAATTTGAGTTGAACTTCAAAATTACAGAGCTCGAGTTGAGGGCACAACCATCAACTCCACCAAAAGTCACAAAACAACGTGAGGTAGCTATCAAGAATGCAGTAGATACCGCAATGGCAAATTGCACTGCACTCTTTGAGCAATCGCTAGAGGTACTTACCAGTCTACAGGAAGATCCCAACCTACAGAGGTTAGCAACCGAGGCGAGGGAATTGCAGCAACGGTATGATGAGGCAAGAGCGGCGGCACATACCATCGCTATCACGCAGAAATTGGCCAAGCTGTAGGAGGTGAAGGAATTGAAAGAATAGGCGGATGCAACACAGTGAAGAGAGGCAGTAATCAAGGCTAGATTGGGGCCTTGGATGGATGAGGCTTATATGCTCACCACCACCATTGAGGAAAAGTTGATTGGCTTGTAGACAACACAACTGAAGATCCAGGCATATAGAAAAGGACCAGTGACGGAGCAGCTGGTAGAACAGGTTAAGCAGGCAGCGACGCAATGTACCGCTGAAGTTACAGTGGTGTAAGTGGAGCTGGAAGGTCTATGTGACAAGATCCCTGCACCAATAGAGTGACTTGGGGGCGAGTCACCATATTTGTGTTGGGTCCCTGTTGGGAACAGGTCCCCTAGAGTCAATATTGGGGTTAAAAGCCCAAGTTTTGGGGTAGAAAGCCCAAGTTTTTGTATAAAAAGTGCAAAGTCTCCACATTTTGTGGTCGCAGAGCATGAAGATGTAAAGTGTCATAAAGGGTTTCCACCCTTCTTTTATGTAAGTCATGTTGGCTTTAGGAGATCTACCCATGGTCCGCCGACCATGGGATTGTATAAAAAGGGAAGCCTTAGAAGAGTCTAAGGCAGGTTAAATTTGGTAATTGATGTTGATGTAATGGGTTAGTAAGAGCTGAGAGCGAACAATCTTAGCGTAGGAAAGAGGCTCTACAGTTGTGTGCGCACAAGCCTGGGGTAGAAGTCCGCAGTTCAACGTGTGGACCCCTGTAGCTGTGTGTGCAGGATAGTTAGAGTCTGTAAAGAAGATTTGAAGCATTAATAAAGAGGATTATTCTGGAATTACATGTGTTGATCTATTTACTTCTGTATGAATGCATGCGATTATGAAGAATATTAGGTTTATGATTTAATGCTATATTGATATGTGAATCTATATGTGTTACTTTGTTATATGAACGTAAGTAATAATATCTATTTACATGAAGAATATCTTAATGCATGTTGGAGTTATCAGATACTTAAGTCGATTGGTGTAAATACAGACGTAAGAATAATTACAGAAGCACATAAGTAGATAAATCACCTGTTTAGGGTCCGTAAAGGACGATCACAGACCTTCGTGAAGGTCTATAAGCCAAATAAGAGAAGTATATCGATAAGCCCTAAAAGGCTTATCGATTTACATGAAGGCATGTTTAGGGTATAAAACAACATCACTACCATCTGTGGGTGCAGAAACTTGGTTCCTGCATCCCTCCATACTATTTCAGGTGAGACTTCAGTCCGCGCTCCGCGGATTGATGCCAAAAGGGCTAGTAGTGTAGGGATTTGCTTGGCTAATTAATACTGAACCTGGGTCAGGGCCCCCTAAGCCAACAAAAGGAGGGGCCTAAATACAAAGGCTTAGGCTGTGTCACCAAAGAAGAATGGTCTTCTAGTGATGGTTCATGGGTCACATGTTCCTTTTGTCATAAGGGAGAACATGAGGAGGCAACATGTTGGATTTTACACCCAGAACTGCTTCCTGCGTGGTTCCTCAAACGTAAGGAGGATTTGAAGGGGAAAATGTCTCCAGGTAGATATGGAAGCATCGAGGAAGAAAGGAAGCTCAATTCTTCAAGCCACGCGAGTTCCTCACGCAGGCAGCGTAAGCCAAAGGACAACAGAAAGAGGTATAACCATTCTATTAATTCGAATGCTACTAAATCAAATGCTTTTCATGGTGGAAAAAAATGCGGATTTGAATAACGTGTTAAGAAAAATGTTTCCATGCACCTTTTGCCTTTCATCTGACCATTGTGTAGATAAGTGCAATAAGAGGAAAGAAATCATCGAGAAGATGTTTCTGTTTATTGGAATTGAGATTGAAAGGAGAAAATCTCATCCAAAGATAAAGGCAAGTGAGCCGAGAGGATCTCAAAAGAACTTTTGTACTCATTGCAATATCAATGGGCATTGGGTTGAGAAGTGTTGGAAATTGTTTCCACATCTTCATCCTGGTAAGGGCAAGCGGATCATGCAAGCACCAGAAGAGGAAGCGACAACAAAAAAAGTGGCGTAAGATGCGACCATCCTTGAAACAACTTCAGAAGAAGAGAAAGTTCAAATAGAGGGTTCATTCACCTGGTTGGGTAAGAAATGGGCGGACTATTTGTCCAGCTGAAGTCTGTAAGTTTCAGTTTTGCACTAGTTGCATATCCCCATAGTTGGGTAATTTGCGAAAGTGATGTTCATAAATAAATCACTTATATGCAACAATATTTTTCTTTAAGCATTACAATGTTAGTTTGGCTTGTTGATAGTCAATTTGAATGGAGAAATTTGGGAGTCAAGTTCATTCCATTTTGTAAAATTCTTTCTTGAACACATTTTGTAAAAAGCATTTTAAGTTTGTTGTATGAGTAGTTGCAACACATTTAGGATGTTCCAAATGTGTGTAGCACTCAAGTTTTACAAGTATTCACTATGTGAAGCTTGTTTTGGGTTCATTTGACAAAGTCTTTTAGGATCTTATCCTTGATAAGGATTTTGCAGATAATCTTATCATAATTCTTCTTGGGAAGGATGTTACTGTGGATGACCATAGTGACATGGACAAGTTGAGAAGAACATAAGACTTGAATCTTTTTGTCGCATAATGAAACATGTAGTTTGCAAGATTGTACTAAGGTTTGTAGAGGATGCAGGGGTCAGCTCATCACTTATGGCTCCGAAGAACAAAGGTGAAGGAGAAGGAAGGATACTTGCGGTGCAAACAAGTATAGAGCAGTTGCAAATTATTTAATGCTTTTGGAGACCAAAAGATTTTTAATGGGGAAGAGTGATCAGGAGCTTAAAATTTGTCAAAATTTCAAAGTGTCAGAATTTTGATAAGTTTAGCTTCAGATGGAAGAGCTTGTAATTCTAAATACAATGGTGCAAACAGAACTCAAATCCGAGCTTGTATGCTGGAGTTAGAGCAAGTCAAAGTTCAGGGTTGACTTGATGACAATGGTAGGATTGGATGACATAGCATAGCCCTTCAACGAATGAGGAGGCTCCAAGTGGCAGCCCAACATTGGCCCTCACATATCGCACATTGCAGCAGCAGGCAGATCACATTACAGAATTGACCTTGACAAGGATTGGTTGCGATGCGATATCGGCCAGAGTTGTGATTGCGATGGATTGCAATCGCATATTGGCGAAAGGTGGACGAGTATGAAGAATTGGCCCCCGCCTCGACAATTTATGGAGTGTGATGCAATTGCATCAGTGACAAGAATCGACCCCCAAAAGCAACTAGGTTGCGATGCGATAGATTACTCAGACACAAAGTGTTTATAAATGCTGTTGGAAAATTCTCATCAGGTCCGCCAATATCTCAATCGCAATGTCCTCCATGTTAATAAGAACTTAGGCCTGCTGAACTTCATCGATTGCGATGAGACCACAAACGCAAGATTGTTATATGTTGTATTTAATAACCCAATGGGTTTGCAGAACTCCTGAAATTGTGAAATGTGATGGGATGTTACAAACGCGATATGTTCAGAGCTGCAGTTTATAACTCGTCGGGTCTGCTTTATTGCTAGATTACGTGTTGCAATGCATTAAGTCATGTGTATAAGGATTCCCCTGGCAAAACCAATTGTGATATCCGATAGACTGTGGAACCGTCGCCTTAACTGCAGACTGACATAAGTCATAACTTAGGCAATTTTCAACCAAATTGGAAGCAAAAAGAGGCTAGCCATTTTTGGGCATTCTGAACCATTGGGAATAGGTTTCAGGATCAAAGGAGCACTTCTGGATAGGCTTTTTGCAAAGTGAATCCTATGGGTGCCCTGATCAACCAAAGTGTTGATTTAGTTTATGGAGGAGTTCCAAGATGGAGATGACCTTGTAGGGGTATTCCAGCCTTGACATGTTTTCTGCAGTAGCCATTACAATAGTGTTGTAGCTATATTTTTTTCTTTGCTCTATATGTGTATGGAGGAAGAGACTTGTTAAGTACTTCAAGTGGATTGTTGTACTTGTTTATGCTCTTGGAAGTTAGAGTATGGGGTTTTGATTTGAGAGCCCTTAGCTTGCTGATTGTTTCATGACTAATTGTAGGTAGTCATATGTTTAGAGTGAAAATTCTTTGCAGAAGAATGTTTCCTTGAAGTAGAAACAAGCCAATCTTTTTGTCAGCACATTTATGTACTCTTTATCTGAAGATTTGTGAGCATAATGAGAAGGGGTCAAGCCTTTAGGTCTAATCCAAGGAGATGCAGCCCAGGAGGGGTGAACTCCTTTATCAATGGTTGGTGTATTATCATTTGATGCATGCTTCCATTGAGTGTTTTGGTTTCATGTTTTAAGTTTTCTTCATGAAACTATATTAAACAAAAACACATAAAATTCATGCTTTTACTTGCTATTGTAGAGTAACCTCAAGCACATTTTTAGATTCTGGTGAGGGGAATTAGCATAACATTACTAATTTGCCCCAATTCAGATCACTCTTGGTCATATAACAATAATGAAGCAAAGATATATGGTTTCCACTAGAGACTTTGGTTGTCTAAAGAAAATCAGGTGGACACACTCATAGTTATGGGAGATTCTCTCTTAGCCTTGTATCCTTTGGTCAAAAGCTCCCCCCCAAAGGATAATTCTATGGAAAACTTCATGAAGAGAATTGAGAAAATTGTGGAAGATATTCCATTCAAAACATATTTCCATGTCCTAAGATACTTCAACAGAGAAGTAGAAAAGTATGCTAGTGAGGGGTGTAAATTGAAGATAAGTGAATTAAAGATTAATGTCCAAATCATACTTGCTATAATTCCCTAATGGAAAATGAAGTCTATTAATTTTTGTCTAGTTAAATGGTTTATACAAGAAAATATTAAAATGGAAAATTGGGGGGCCCAAGTGACTTCGTGGCAACCCCAAGGAAAAACATGCATGCAAACAGGCTGTCATGAAGGATTGCATAATCAATTAATAACATTATGTGTTGTAATTTTTTTGTTTTGTTGGGGTAGTTTTGTAAGGTATTCACCTACAAGAAAAACATCATGGATGCCAACTGTCGTTGGGAATCTTGGGTTGCTTGAAGGAGCTTGCTCCTTGTCTTGAAGTATTGTTATCTCCAAATGCTCCATGTGCTCATCCATATCTTGAACAAGCAATTGACGTTCCTCCATGTAGAGGAGTAATTCATCCCATGTGTCATTTCTCCTGAACAAGGCGTTTACCAATAGATGCTTAATGTGCCAATAAATATCTATGGTGTGTATATATTTATTTTGTCGACTGCGAGAGTTGCCCAGATTTGGTACCCAATCCGATAATGTAGTCGTAACTTTTGAGTTTGAGTGGTTTTCCTAATCTTGAAGAATTTCCTATTCAATATCTTGAATTTCCTATTAGATATCCAATGGATTTTGTTGGTGATATCTTCACACAAAGGAGTCAACTCTAGAGCATGCTTTAGTGTTGCTGTAATCTCCTCAATCACCATCACCCCTCTTGGAGTGAGCTCATTGGCTTCATGTTGTCAAGTAGGGATTACTTGGAAGATGTAGGAGGGAAATATGACTATGGACCAGGCTAGTCTACTGCTTGATAGCTATAATGAGGGGAAAAGGGTGAGGACAAGAGCAAACAAAAAGAGGGGAAGCCAACATGAATGTTATCTCAGCCAAACAGAAGCCAAGGCGAGAAGAGTAGAGAAAATGAGTGGACAAGAAAAGGCCAAACCTAGCTAGACATACTCCTCGCCAAATACAACTAATTAAAAATGATGTGAGTAACAATATATAAAGACTATGGAGTACTTGTAGCTTAACACTACAGGAACTTCCATTTATGTGTCAAGCATGCCAATTTCATGAGGCACTGGACGATTCAGATATCAATTGATAATTGGCATCCATGGTGTATGGATGAATGCTTTTGTTACTAGTGGCTAAGGGCCCCTTGGTGTATTGAGTTGTCTCCCTATCAAGAGAAACACCATGAAAGACCTTACAAAGCTCACTTAAACCCAAAAAACTCAAATTTACACAAAATTCTACTCCAAAATAACTCAAATTTGAGAATCTACAAGGAGGAACTAGGCTAGGAGGGTTTGTTCCTTCCTCCATATAAGCATAGGTTATGGGAAAAGAAAGTTCCCAAATACATAGACAGTCTCGGGGCTGACTCTCCGTTAGAAACTTCCTTTTGTCAATAGAATGAAATAATGTCAATGTCAGTATCAATCTTCCTTCACATGCAACCATCATGCTGGGATCCTCGAGGTGCTCAACACCATCAATGCCCACCTCCATCTCTTGTACTATCTTCATGACACATGTACTCTAGATATCGACCTTGCATCCCTTCCAACACATTTTCACTTGATGAAAATTTATTTCAGTGTGACGTGAATTTATTTGGTAGGGAGGCATCTGTCACGTCATGGCCTATATTTTCTCAAAGATGCAATGAGATGCTCCCTTTCTATAGCTTGTGCGCATTCCATATCACTCCATATAGGGATACATGAAAATAAACTTAATTCACAATTTTTTTGTTTGTTTGTTTGATAGGTAATGTAAATCCTGAGATGACTGGCATGCCTAACCCGTGGCTCGAGTAGTTTGACCTAGGGGCATCTAAGTCGTCAAAATCACCAGGTGATCGCACTCGGCCTTGGCCACACCAACCCTTAGCATGATTGAAATTTTTCCCATGGAGTTTCGAACAAGTGATGTTTTCACCACTTAGTGTCTTAACATAGTGCCCTATCACCGTTTATTTTACTCCCCATAGGCTTAATTCATAAATATTAAACAATTCAACTTAATATTATTTTATAGGCGTAGTTTAACTTATAACGAAATGCAAAAAACATTCAAGAAAGAATGTGACTTTTTGTTGTTTAAAATGTATTTTTTTAATGCATAAATGGATTCAACATCCTAAAAAATCCCGGGCACTTGAATTCTATAGATTAAACAACTTAAACTCAAGTTTTTAAAAATTTATGCTGGATATTAGTTAAAATTAACCAAAAAAAATGTAGTGAAAAAGGCCAAGTTAAACTACAACTATTTTATATATGAACACTTTTAACCATTTTAAACAAAATGTCTCAAGATTCATTTCCATAAAATATCTCAAAATTTATTCTCATAAAATCTCATTATGGTTATCGTTATTATCTACCTTAAAAAACCTATTCTATTTGATAAACTAGTATAGGGTAGATATAAGTATGTAAACAATTTTAAATGTAGGCTTATTTAAAAAAAAGTGATATCGGGGATGAGTGCAAACATTTAAATGTTGGTTCAATTAATAATAAAAAGTTAAAGCAATAAAAATAATAAAATTCTATTTGTTATATTTAGATTTAATTCTTAATTTGTGAATAGACTTTGTTAACATACCATTGGCTTATCAATACCATATGCCCAAAAACCATAACTTATTTCACAACCAAAATATTTTATAATAATATGACAAGATTCTTAACCATGGATATTCACCCCCACTTTACTCACCCCCACTTTAGTGTGATATTATTAACTTGTAAAAACTAGGCTTTATTACAATACAATAGGCCAATACCATGCCTTATCAATACCACATGCCCAAAAAAACATAACTTATTTCACAATCAAAATATTTGATAACAATATGAAAATATTCTTAACCATCGATCCTCACTTTACCATGGATATTATTAACTCATAAATAGGTTTTGCTACAATACCATTAGCCAATACCATGCCTTATCAGTACCACATGCCCGAAAAACATAATTTATTTCACAATCAAAATATTTTAAAACAATATGACAAGATTCTTAATTATGGATATTCACCACCACTTTGTCATTGATATTATGAACTTATGAATAGGCTTTGTTACAACCATGGGCTAATACCATGACTTATCAATACCACATGCCAAAAATTCATAACTTATTTCATAGTCAATTTTTTTTATAAAAATATGACAAGATTATTAACCATGAATATTCACCCCCACTTTATCATGGATATTATTAACTTGTAAATATGCCATGTTACAATACCATGACTTATCAATACCACATACCAAAAAACGGTAACTTATTTCACAATACACATATTTTATTTTAATTTAATTTTATAACATTTTTTTAATAGACACTGAAAGGAAAAAGATTATTATTACTTTTGAGATATATCTAAACCCTCTAAAGACTACTAAAAATATTCACATAGATATTAAATTAAAGTTTTAATAAAATAGAAAATGAGAATACTTTTATATTTAAAGTTGTGAAATGTATAAATATAAATAATATTATCAAGAACCAACATAGCTCCATCTTAACTAAGGATCGAAGCGATGAGAGCAAACAAAGTGACTAACAACAATAGAGGAAAGATAATGCATAATTTTTTTTTAAGTTTTTCATTATTGTATTTTCTTTGACATGATCGATCCAAAATATAGGTTCAATATTTTACAACCAATTGAGTTTTTTTAATTTAGATACTTTCTTAAACACAACATAATGTGATCAAATTTAAGAGGGGGCAGAAGAAGGGGGTGGGAGATAGTGGGAAAGGTGGGCGTCGAAGAGAGAGAGAGAATGATGGGGGAGAGGAGGTGAGAGAGAGAGAGAGCAGGGGGAGAGAGAGGGAGGAAATAAAAAAGACATAGAGAGATAGAGGTGGAGAGAGAGGGGGAGTAACAAGGGAGAGATGGAGAGAGAGTGAGGGAGAGAGGAGAGGAAGGGAGAAAGATAGGGAGAGAAGGGTAAGAGAGAGAGAGGGAGACAGAAAGATGGAGAGAGAGAGAGATGGGCAGGATAGACGAAGGAAGGTGGGAGAGAAAGGGAGAGAGGAAGGAAGAGATAGAGGACTCAAGAGAGAGATGGAGTTGGAAGGGGAGAGAGAGGGGAGGAAGAAAAAAGACATAGAGGGAGAAAGGTGGAGAGAGAGAGGGTGAGTGACAATAGAGCGATAAAGAGAGAGGGAGGGAGAGAGGAGAGAAGAGGAAGAGAGGGGGGAGAGGAAGAGAGAGAGAGAGATCTAGAGAGAGAGTGTGTATGTTTGGGGGGTGACATAGAGAGAGGGAATAAGAAAAATACACATAGATACAAATATAGATATTATATAGTATTATACAACCAACCTAGATCCATCTTAACCATGGATCTATCAAGCGCTGAGAGGGATCAAATCTCTCAAGGTGCAAACCGTTTCTCAAATTTTGTACTCAAAAAAAGTTTGCACCTCGAGAGATTAGACAGGTTTGCATTACCAGAGATTAGATCCCTCTAAACGCTTGATAAATCCAAAGTTAAAATATATCTAAATTAGTAATTGAATCCTTATTAACAATTAATAGATCCATAATTAAAATAGATCTGAAATAATAATAGAGGGAAGTTGAAATCCTAAAAAAGAGATGTACATGATTATGATTTTGATGACCACACCCATCTACTCGTTATTATTATATTTTCTGCCATGTATCTTATAAGCCTATCCTTGGTCGAAGATAATGATGCTGCCGACGTCATTATAGAAACCCTTCATTTTTAAGTAGTTACAGAGTGATGGCTGCTATCATATCGTTGTTCGCAAATCGGGGCACGGTTAGGTACATGACCATCAGTTCATTATCATAATCGCACGCTTCCAAAGACCATCTCTGATTTTCTTCTTCTTCCACAGGTATCCCTTTCTGTTGGTTCTCTTTGAATTCTCAGCTTTCAAGTCGATTATTCTTAATAGAATATGTAGTTCTGACATTTTATGATACATTTTTTGGCAACACAGATAAAAATCTCTTGTAAAATATTTATATTTTTACAACTGAGTTTTATACGGTTTGAAAAGCTGTTTAACCCAAATGCAAATGATCTTTTATATCGATGATTCATGTCAATTACATTTTCTAGGGTTTAATTTGCTGTATAAGCCATTGTTGTGCAATACCCATAAACATCTCTGGTTAAAATTTGTGCGTTTGGAGCTGAATTGGTTGAGGGTTTGAATTTTGTACAATCTCAATAGTTAAATTGTTGTCTCGTCTCAAAACTTACTTGGATGATTTATTAACAAGGGCAGCATATGGTTATAAATTTTTGAAATGGCTATCATATTACACAAGCCCAGACCCATCTATAGCCGGTTCTGACATGTAGCTCGAGGTTGCATATCTCAAGTTCCAAATTTGATATGTTGGTGGTTTGTGTGAACTTGTCATATGCATTTTTGAGCTTCACAGATCAGGGTTTAAAAGGGTTGGGGTTAGCGTCCATATTTATTGTACTTAATGCATTGTCTGTACCTTAGATTCAGTTGACTCGTTACATGAGCGCGCACGCACACATTGCCTGAAGAGTTGATGGGCCATCCCACCGCCACCCAGATTGTAGAATCATCTAGACTGTACCTCGTTTCTCTCGGTGCAGTAAATAACTGATACTTTTGAGGTGTTTTTGGCTTGTGGAAGAAATGCTTCTTATGACAACAGTCTAAATTGAATTGTTTGAGAGGCGGTGAAAAATTTAAAACCACTGAATAAAGTATGCTGATTGATTGCTGTATTTGATAGGAAGCAAAATCTGAGATAATTGTAAAGACCATACAAGCTTGAATTTGGATTTGCCACGATGCCTGTATTTAGGACTGCATTCAATGGCTATGCTGTCAAGTTCAGTCCATTTGTGGAAACTCGTTTGGCTGTGGCAACGGCCCAGAATTTTGGGATAATTGGGAATGGTCGGCAGCATGTGCTAGAACTTACACCCAATGGGATCGTTGAGGTCTGTGCTTTTGATTCATCTGATGGGCTTTATGATTGTACATGGTCCGAAGCTAATGAAAATTTAGTTGTTTCAGCCAGTGGTGATGGCAGTGTTAAAATTTGGGATATAGCACTTCCACCTGTAGCAAATCCTATTCGAAGCCTGGAAGAGCATGCACGTGAGGTTTACTCTGTTGATTGGAATCTTGTTAGAAAGGATTGTTTTTTAAGTGCGTCCTGGGATGATACTATCAGACTTTGGACGATTGACAGGCCTCAGTCCATGCGTTTGTTCAAAGAACACACTTATTGTATATATGCAGCAGTTTGGAATCCAAGACATGCAGATGTTTTCGCCTCTGCTTCAGGTGATTGCACTGTGAGGATTTGGGATGTCAGAGAACCCAATGCAACCATCATAATTCCAGCTCATGAACATGAGATTCTTTCTTGTGATTGGAACAAGTATAATGATTGTATGCTGGTGACGGGGTCTGTGGATAAACTAATTAAAGTATGGGATATTAGGACCTACAGGACTCCAATGACAGTTTTGGAAGGACACACATATGCAATCCGGAGAGTTAAATTTTCACCTCACCAGGAAAGCCTTATTGCATCATGTTCCTACGATATGACAACATGTATGTGGGATTATAGAGCTCCAGAGGATGCTCTTCTAGCTCGATATGATCATCATACTGAGTTTGCTGTGGGAATTGATATAAGTGTTCTTGTGGAGGGTCTGTTGGCAAGCACTGGATGGGATGAAACTGTCTATGTTTGGCAGCATGGAATGGATCCTCGAGCTTGTTGAGACTGGGTGTACTAGCTTGGTCTTTCCCTCTCAGATTACTGGTTTGGTCTTTTACTTCCTCTCCGAGGATGCAGGAACTGTTTTGCATCCATTTTAGATAGCCATTTACATTTTACTTATTATTGGACTTGTAAAGATTTTTGTACCCTTGTAAATTGCAAATTTAATTTACATTTCTTTTGCATTGACTCTGTATCTCAGGTATGCACATTCCATGTAAATTCAGCTGTAATTTCAATCTAGAGAAAATTTTGATAACTGTTTGAATATTATATCTTTGTTTGTGTCTAATGCGTATATAGAATTTTTTGTTTTTTTTGGCTGAATCATTTTGAGAACTAGCTTATTGTCACTGCCTATAGGAGGAACATCGTATGCAGCACAAGAGTATTTATAGCCATTATATTTCATACCAACAGTGAAATATTATTTAGTAAAGAAATTTAAATACATAAAAACAAATACATTCCTTTCAAATTTCTCCACTATACCTCTTCTTTCACATTATGTTATTCAGCATGCCCCTAGATCCAACAGCAGCATGGAAATGTAAAGTCAACACAAATTTTAGAGGCTTGGACCAATCTTGCTTCCTAATTTCAAATTTCAAATATAAAAAATGTCCCAATAAAATTTTGCAACCCAATTTTGCATTTCCTTTAGGTTTTTAAGGCATGCATACCAATTTGATTTTGATGCATAGAGGTATGATATGATTCTTTTATAATAGTTGTACAACTTGTTTTTCATGATCAAATTCTTGATTTTGTCCAAAAGCGGTTATGATACAAATGTCTTCAAACGAGGATGTCAAGTTAACCATGAAGATTTTTTTTGAAGAAATGCCGAAATTAAGACCCCCCTTTACCAAGATAAAATTGTTGGTATAATTGTAATAGTTCTTTGGTGACTTTATTGGAGCATCTAGCATCTTATCAATGAATTATCAAAGTTTGATTTTCTCTTTACCAAATAATAGGGGAAGGTTCTTTTCTGTAACCATCATTCAGGGCCATTATCATTCTTGAATGGTGGTGAGTGTGAAAACATCCTCATTGTTGCGTTTAATGCCCATAAGTATAAACTTAGATATGCAATGTAATGTAAAATGATCGATTTTGACCTTATCAAATAGGCTGATATATAGGTCCCTTGATGTAAGTTGACCTTGTCAAGTAACCCCTTGGCTCTAAGTAGAGATAGGCATGAAAGGGATTGGTTCAACACTATTTTATCTTTGGTTGCTATGTTGGCGTATTGCTTTGTGGCTAAATTTTAAAGAAATAGTGTTATGCTCTTTTGATAATGGTTTTGCCTTTTAGGGTTTTCTTTTTGTTAATGGATTTGGTTCCCATTATAAGCATTGGCATTCCTTATGGCAATGATTGTTCCTGGTAATGGTATATTAGGTTATTCAACTTATGATTCATTTGCTTAGTTACTTATTATTGTCATTTATATTTTTCGGTTGTTATAGTTTTGTGTGTGTCTTGAGTAAAAATAAAGTTTTTTCCCATTTATATGTTAAGACAATGTATGGTATGCTTATTGTGTTAAGTTCCATTTTCAATACTAAGTCAAATTCCTTAGGGATTGATCCCATGAATCATGAGAAGTCTAGATTGTTTCATGAGCCCAAGCCCATGGGGGTAGCTCCTCTATAGTTACCATGGCTATTGGCAAGGAGGCCTATAAATGCTTCCATTGTGAGGCATGGGACACATTGTTGACAATTTTATTTAGTGTCTTGGGTAGTTTCATTGTGACCTATCTGATGTGCATAATACCAAAGATTGTCCCCAATTCAAAGATAGCCATCTAAGAACCCGTAGATTGATTGAAGTGTTCAATGAGAAGGTCTATAAGGAAGCCTTCATTTTTTCACTGTCTTAGCTTGGCAGTTAAGGACAATTGATGTTTGATGGCAAACCCTTATCTATAGAAGTTGACCAAGACTTTTCCAAGCAAAGAAGACATTCAAAGACAAAGTTGACTAGTAGACAAGCCTTGAGGACTAGGCTCTGAAAAAAGGAAATTTAAATCATTGAAACACAAGCTCTAGGAGTGAAAAAATTAGTTGAAAGCGAAAGATCAATATGAGGAGTGTGAAAAGAAGGTTATATGCTTTCCTTGAATGTCTGTTGCATGCCAATGGGGGTGGTGAATTCCGTTTCAATATGGTGAAGGTACAAAGAAAAAGGTTAGTATCTTCTTCTGAAAGGATTTGCAAATTCTAGTGATAGTCATTAGATAAGTCGATAGTTGATGTGGTGGTCGATTTGGGTTTGGAGATCAATAATTTCTCTTCCATATTCTGGGAAGATGTACTTGTGTAGCCACCTCTCTTGCAAAGGGCAATGACGATTTGAGTGGCCAACATATGACCAACAAGCTTGTTGGGAGGCTTATCATGCTTTGAACCTACAGTTATGGGATAAACATTCATGAATTTTGAGGTAACAAGGCCTTTGAGAGAGGTGTACTTAGTGATTTTCGAATGATCTTGGATCTACTCTATGAGGTAAGGTTTGCTTATATAATCAAGCCCTAATGTTCATAGCGGGATTTAAAAAGCCTAAAGGTGATCATTTCACTAGATAAGAGAAAAAGGGTGGTGGAATTTAGAATTAGTGCCTTTGACAGGGACGAGTCATGTGGATCAAGTCCAAACATGAATTACTTGTAGATGTGTAATACAAGGTCATTCACTTGGAACTTGATGACAAGGTGTTTTGCACATGGGTGTGTCATTGGGTGAAGATTCTAACATGGTGTTATAGGAATAGGTACATGACAATCATGATTTCTACCTAGGTTATGTAAATGATCTATTTGGCATATAAGTCTAGAGAAACAACCCAATAATAGAATGAGGAAGGGTAAGATTCAACCAAGTATATAGGTTGGTTGGAGAAACAAATTGGGTTTTTCTTCAAAGAGGAACGAGTGAAGGATTTTTCATTGACACTTGCAATGAAAATGTACCTATGGTGGATGGCTCACTTTGTCTTGAAGCTAGAACTCAAAGCATTATTTGTATGTGGATTCAACAAAAGAGGAAGGTAATTGTAGGTTCTTATTTAGTAGTGCAACGGGATTTGTAAATGCTACTACATATTAAATGGGATTAGAGGAAGCACATAGGACCTCCTAGATGTTAATTTTAGGGCTAGATTGTTCTCTATTGTAGATAATTGCATTTTGAAACTTTTAAACAATTTTCATAATACATTCACCCCATATCATCATAACATCGTAAGCAATTATATAGAGAAAACAATAACATTAGTAGAACAGTAAGGAACAACACAAGAAAAGCATATGCAATAAAGACACTAGGATTTTTGTCGGAGACCAAGGTGAAACCCCACAAGGGGGAAAACCCATAATCAATTCTTCTTCTTCTATTAGATATTCATCAAATGTTAAGCTGAGATACAAAGTACAATCATCATGAGACATAAGTATTTCAACATCAATTACATTAGGCCTCCAAGGGCCAACCCTAGATCATGAGATGGCAGCTGACAATTCTGTCAAGGCACTGCCTCCATATCACTGACACAAGTAGCATCTGTCTTTTTCAAGAATATTTGTCATCACGGACACTGCATACGTAAGAGCAAGAGTATTGCCATATATATCACAGTCATCATTGGCACGAAGATACTGTCATCCATCACTGTACAAAGCATTGAAGCCATACATCACTGCCATATTACCAAGCATTATTGTCACATGGACATGCCATACTTCAAAGGACACTGCTATATATGTCACTGTCATAAATTATTGTCATTAGGTTACTGTCATTCATCACAGCCATATATATCTGTACATCACTGTCGTGCCAATCACTGTCATAAAGAAACTCTATACATTACTGTAGATTCATTGCCATATAACACATTGTCATTCTGCCATACATCACAGTCACATACTTTACTGTCATAAGGATACTGCCATCACTGTCATAAAAATACTGGGCATTTTCATACATCACTCATCATGGGAGAATTATCATAAGTCACTGTCATACAAATTCTACCATACATCATAGGAGCACTACCATACATCACATTTATAAGAGCACTGCCAAATAAGTCTGACCAAACTGATCCAATAACTCTTAGCATCCATCAATATAAAAGGAGCAATTAAATACCTTGTAGGACGTCCAATCTATTGTCCTAAGTTACCTTGGTTCTGAGCACAACACAGAGGTATTCGACCCTCTAGTTAGGGCAACCAGTGATGCTAAGGATCTGCTCTAATATGGCCTCAGGCACCTTTAATCACTGCACTGATCCACCTTCATTGAGATCTTATCTCTGCGTTATTCTATAATTAGTCTCGACCCCCTATTCATAAGACTGTTCTAATATTATGTGACCTCAGACCTGCACTTGATCAGGGCTCCACTCTACTGTAGCCTACTCAGAAATTTCTGCCTTGTTGCCAAGAGAAAAACACTCCAAAAACTACACAGAACTCGTCTCTTAAATTCGGATAACAAACAATTTATCTCGACCTTCCAAGTTTGGTTTGTTCTAGCATTATATGACCTAGTCCAACTTCAAACTAGCGCTCGACACTCCTGCTATCTCTCAGAAAAAGATGCATCCCTATCACAGTGAGATTCAACCCAAAATAAACCACAAAGACTACCTAGAATGTTGCTCCTTCATTCGGCCATCTCTCTAGCTAACTCGACATGAACCAATCACAAAGCATAGTCCACTTCTTCATTTCGGATAGGCTCTCAAGGCCCACAGTTGCCTTTAGATCAGAGATGCATTGAACTTGATTGATTGAATGAGCTCCAAGGTGGTCTATTTATATTAATCAATAATGGAGGAGTCAAGGGGTTTCTTTAAGTGCCAACGTGACCCTTCAATTAGTAGAGCTGGCTTGATCTCTTCACCATTTAGCCCACTATAAATTATTAAAAACTCTTGTAAATATATTTACTAAATTGCCTTGATGATTGCTTGCCCAAGTAAACAAATAGTAATGAGAGGAGTGCCTAACATATCAAAATAATAATATTACTTTTGTCCAATTTGAATTCTTCTTATGGGGAAAGATGAGCTTCTTTTGGGGTAGATGGGTTTCTCATGGGAAATTCATCCCATAGGTGCCCCAAATGTCAACGCTCCCTCTCTGCTAGGGAGGAATTTTTGGCTGCATCATAAGTCTCATCAAAAAGTGTACATGTCTCATCACAACTGCATCAACAAGACATCCATTTCATCACATCTCATCTCAACTTGTCGCTCCTCTGTTCATTAGTTGAACAATGATGTCTCGATCTAAAGAAGAAGAATGATCCACTCGGTCAAGTCCCAGACTTGAAAGGGGAGATACACACTTGCCACAAGTGGCAAGATTCAGACATGCCCTACAATGACAATAGGGGAGATACACACTTACCCTGCTTGGTAAGGATCAGACACATCCTATTGTCCATTGATTTTCCCACCTTGATCCTCAAGAATCAAGTGGTAGAACACCTACAGCCAATAACTTGGGGGAGATACCACTTACCACAAGTGGTAAAGATCAGAACGTCCCAAGTCTCCTCACCCATTGGCTAAATGGGTGGCAATCCCAAGAAGCCCAACTTGTGGGTAGGATGAATACTGGGGTATACTCAACAATAGGGGAGATACCACTTACCATTCATGGTAAGGATCATACACATCCTACTTTGACAATAGGGGAGATACCACTTACCATTCCTGGTAAGGATTAGACACATGCTATTCTCCATGATTTACAAGGAGCTCCCTGGTTCCATCCCCCCCAAATTAATGAAAGTCAAGAGACTGGGGGGAAGAGCATAGCTTAGTGTTCTCAATTAGTTGGGAAGGGACAATAAGCCAAGATCCCTTCCCAAAAGGGATGCTTTCTCCACAACTTCGGGCTGCTCTCTGAAGACCAAGAACTTCCCTTTTAGCGAAGGCTTGGTGAGAATGTCAGCAACCTGCTCATCAGACGAAATGTGTTGGAGCCTCACTGCTCCTCTTTGCACCATATCCTAGATATAGTGATATCTAGTTGTAATATATCACAGCTATGTCTAACACTTGCTCAAACAACTCTTCAAAGATCTTTCTCAACCACACTGCCTCGTAGCTAGCCATGCTAGCAACAATGTAATCTACCTCTGCTATACTCAAAGCAACACAATTTTGCTCAGTGTTACTTGGGAGCGAGAGCGAAAACGGGTGTGGGAGCGACATTTTTAGAAGCTTCCGGTTTGGGAGCAAATCCCAGAGCGTTTTTTTATATACTATCTATATTTTTTATATTTTGATACATATATGTGAACAAAAACATATAGAATAATGAATTAGATATAAAAAACATAAAAAACATAGATTGAACCATATAACAACAATCATCTAGAAGTTATAATCTTCATCAACCACGTCCACAAGTTAGTAACATAGTAACATACAACATGTTGAGTCTCATGATTCATCAATCTTAAAGTTTCAAGCTTTCAAAATTCAATATATAACATTTATCATCATTGATCACCAAAGTTGTACTTGTAAGCTAAGTGTAACCATTACAACAAATAATATCTAACATGAAATGAAATGTTATAAATGAAATGAAATGAAACAACTTTCAACTTTCATGAAGCATTATATTCATAATTCATTACTAATGAGTTATAATTACCAACTTCAAACTTAAATTGTCGTATATTTAAAAAAAATATCATAATAAATATGAAAGAGTCAATAGTTATCAAAACTACTAGAAACTAGAAAAGACAAGTAAATCTATTATCTATTTCTTATGCTTGGGCCTCTTGCCACCACGAGAAATGTCTAATTTTTTAGTCTTGTTGGAAAATCATAATCTTTGTCATTAATATCACGCTCTAAGCATTAATATCCAGAGGTATCTTTGTCATTACCTCTGTATTTGTATAGGGATCTTTGTCATTAATATCACCCTCTAAGCATTAACATAAGATAGAAAAAGCTTAGCATGTCAAGTCAAGGTTTTTTTTGAGTGATGCATACATTTTTAGGAGGTTCATGATAGAGGGGTTCGACAACCAATGTCACTGACATCAAGGTACATAGAGGGATTGGTGCTCTTGATTAAATACGAGTTCCATACCCTAATACATAACAAAATTCAATGGAAACATTGCAATCCCTCAATCCTGAAATCTTGAAAAACTGATAAGTCTGTTGGATTTTGAATGAAATCTAAAATTCTACTTTCTCCATATGAAATCTAATGAGGTCAGAACCACTCTCAAACATCTCGAGTCATTTCATGGTAATGTTAAAAATTTAAGTAAAAGGATGTCCTTTTACTTGAAGAATTTAACATTACCATGAATAACATATCAATACTAGGGCCATATGCTTGATCATTAAGCTGCCCCACTCAAAACTTATTTGTTTCTTTGAAAAAAATTGCATTTCGAACATTATTTTGCAATTTTTTTTTGCAAAAAAGGCTAAACGCTCCCGAAAAGGCAGGGAGCGATTTTTTTTTTAGGGAGCCCGCTCCGGAGTCGCTCCTGCCTGGAGTGTGGAATGGGAGCGGGATCAGGGGGGGTGCTCCCCCGCAACACTGGTTTTGCTTTTGGATCATCTAGGAAATCCTGACAAACCCCATGCTGAAGCAACACCTCAACGTGTTCTCCTTGATCATAACACTCTTGGTTCACTTGGCATAGACATATCTCTTCGTTGTCTCAACCCATGTAGGTATCTCAATACCAACTTTGCAACATCTCAATATACATGTCTAGGCTCTATCTGGCTCAAGGTACATGTTGCAAAGCAAGGATCCACTTGCCTGCCTGCTCATTGTGGGATCCACCAAATTTGAATATGAAGAGGAATCTCTCTTAACTACTTCAGTGTAATCCATTATACCAAGTGTCAGACAACATACTTCTTTTGACAAGGTAGTCCTCATCATCTCTCTATTACACTTCTAATCTCAAGAAGTGGATCACCTTGGGCTCAGAGGTCAACTCCCTCTGGCATTGAACACAGAGATGATATGATTCTGTCATAAATAAATTGTTAGCATATATGAAACCAAAAGACATACCTGCAATCCTGAAGAGAGGTTGGAGTCTGCACCAAATGTCCATCAATCCAAGATTATATCATAAATAAATTGTTAGCATATATAAAACCAAAAGACATACTTGCAATCTCAAAGAGAGGTTGGAGTCTGCATCAAATGTCCATCAATCCAAGCATGCCAAGTCCCAGGGACTTGCTTAAGTCTATACGAGACTTTCTTCAATCTGTAATCGTGATTCTCTTTCTCATGTGCCTCAAATCTCTGAGGTAGCGCCGAGTATGCTTCTTCCTTAAGTACATCATGGAGGAAGCCAACTTCACATACATATGATAATAGTGCATCTTGTAATTGGAGCTAGAATCTCAACATAGTACTCTCTCTCAAAGAGCATATCATTGTTGAATTCTCTGACACTGCAACATCTTTGTCATCTAGAATGGTCCTTCCATGAAGGACATTTTGCACTCAGCAACTCTTTATCTAATAATATCTCATTTGATTGTTATATGGCAATCTACTCCCTCTGAATAGGAAGCCTATTTTGTCATAGTCATCAATCTGGGAGACTGTAATCCTTCCTCCGAGGACTAGGCACTTGTTCATTGCCATTCTTAATCATGGTATGGCTATGCATCCTCCCTAATCTCGATATTGAGGACTTGGTCCTTACATCCATCTGATGTTTTTGTTGATCCCAGAACAAGAGCAAGAGCAATAAAGTAAAGTAAATAAACATAATGAAAGTGTACCTGATGATGAGGCAAGGTCGTCTTTCTCCTCTAGATATGAGAGTAGCTTCTTCATTTCTTAATACTAGCTCCCTCGTGGAGCTAACTCTTCCGGATTTAATTTGCATCTTGATGATCCTCAAGATCACATCCTCACAGGAACCTTAATGAGGATTGTAGAAGCTATCGACCTCCTCTTGATTCTGCCTCCATGAGTCACCACAGTCCATCAACCATATGTCAATGTTGTCTTAAGAAGAAATGCATCCCTTTGAGCACAACCTATATTCTCATTCCAGATCCTCGCAAGCCTGACTATCAATGATCACTGGATCTGCATCATACCATCTCCTATTGGGAGACTGGCCCATCTAAGGTTACTTGAATCTTAATAGCTTCTCACTGATTGAATCACACTAGGGTTCCTAGGCCTTTTCAATATCCAAGACCACTCCAAGGGTTTATTCCAAATCCTAACCATAAGTTGTAAGAACAAAGGCTTCCTAGGGTTTCTTTCAAACCCTAGCATTCTTTTAAGTCTCCAATATCTTCGCCTCTTTCACTCTGCTTGATCAAGAAATCCATCATAGGTGTCTACAACGGGGTGATTCTCAATGACTTTTCTTCAACCCAACTTTGATACCATGTTAATTTTAGGGCTAGATTGTTCTCTGCTATAGGTAATTGCATTTTAAAACTTTTAAACAATTTTCATAATACATTCTCCCCATATCATCATAACATCATAAGCAATTATATAGAGAGAACAATAACACTAATAGACAATAATGCATATTATCTCGACCTTTATCTACGACTTGCTTATAATTGGTACTGCCACAAGGAAAAGCACAAGGAAATATAACACTACACCATACTATGGAAGCAATTTATCATCGACCAAAATGCAGTCCCATTTGTTGATAATAGAGACACTAACAAAGATGCTCTTGTTTGCATCCGAACATACTTTTGACAATAATGGAACACTAGTATTCAAAGTATTTGTGCTTGATGATACCAATGATGTACTTGATAATTGCACCAATGAACAAATTGGTGACAGGTAGGTAGAAGGGAAACTTGTCAATCTACAAAGAAGTGAAGGAACATGGGGACCTCAAAAGATATCAATATCACCAAAGAATGTGAAGAACCATAGTTTTAGGAGATCTTTGATCACTGGTATGTTTGGTAATGGTTGAAATGGTCATGTTATTCATGTAGTTTGTTGATCTATTCGCTTACAATTATCATGATTTGAAGGACAACTGGAAGGAGTTTAGAGAACTTTAGCAAGATGCTATGCTAGTGAGACAAAAGTCTTAGTACTATAACAAAACAATGAAGAAATCGACTAAACAATAGTAGGTGAAATTTGAATATTAATTTTGTTAATTGAGAAACAAATACAATGCCTCTTTGTAGATTCATACCCACATGCTTTGGAGGGAGTGAAAATATGAATGGTAGATAGGGAAAGTTGAGGCCAAAAGACAAATTGTTGGAGCAAGAATGTGAAAAGAAACAATAGGTTGAGCTCTAGAAGGAAGTTGAAGACTAGCAAAACGCTGAGGAGGAAGCCAAAAAGAAGTGGTAGAGTAAGCTCTATGAAAAGCTAGAAGAACATGCCTAAAAATAGCTATAGGTTGAGCTCATGATAAAGCTTGAAGATAACGCCAACAAGAAGATGCAAACTGAAGATGCGAAATGCTAGACAATGTAAGAAGAAAAGCGACACGATTATCATACCTTGTTGGCCTTTGTGAGAGAAATGTTGCAAGAATCATAAACAAAGATAAGTAAAAAATGAGTTAACCGACCAACCAAGAAAGAATAGGAAGAGAATAATGATTACCAATGAAGTGAAAATAAGGACACTAGCTCTTCACTAGTGTTAGGAACATGAATGGAAGGAGAAGAGGTAGAAGAGAAGGTTAACAGAAAAGTAGATAGCGACATAACAAAATTGGATCTGTCATGCTAGAGAAAGAATGAAGGTCAAGAGGAAGAGTAGCAAGGGCTTCATGATGGATAGACCTCTGATCATGTCCCCATTTAGGAAAGGGAGGATGGGAGTAATCATGAGGGGAAAGTCTACAAATGAAGGATACACTAACCAACCCCATGATGATATGGGGATTAGGGGTCTTCAATATTGAGTCAATTGATAAAATACTATAAATATTTGAGATCGAGGATGACATAAACATGAGTATGCTAGAAACTATGATGGCATTGTTGACCACTTTTGGCAAACCCATATTGTTGATGGAAAAGTCAATTACACTATCACAATGACAAAACCAAAGGTATTGACAATTGAGACTAAACAACACATCAAAGCATCGAGCTAGATAATAGAGGAGTATCGGGTTTTGTAGGTCGAGTATAAAGATGTAGGAGTAAAGGAATTGAATGTAGTAATTGGAAACATGATACACTAAGCTATTAAGGCATTCTTGATTGCACAAATAGAGCAAGGGAGCTCTACAAAGGGAGAACTCAAGTAAAGGATCAAGTAAGTAATAGAGGGATCGAAGCGGGGTTGATTCAACAATGGAACCCATGAAGGTAGAAGCCATGATGTTATATACCACTTGGCACATGTAGGTGCGAGCTATTCATCAACTTATGAAGAAGTCTATGATTAGCACATGCCTTGAAATGTCAAATCACAAAAGGCCACTAAAAGATCAAATATAGGGCTTGAAACCATAATCAAGCAAGTCAAGTGACCAAGGATCAACTAATAACAACAAACATTAGTGTGCACGCTGATCCTACAAATCAATTTGGATTAGGTAAGTGGAAGTAACCTGGATGCTACCAAGTGACCTTTCCTTGGATGGTGTTGGGTGTGAAAACTCAAAACACCCTTGTTGTTGTACTTAATTCCTGTAAGAAGTGGGGTACATATACAATGTAATATACATACCAATATAAGTGATGAATTTGATCTTATCTAATAGTTCGACATAAGGGGTACTTGGTCAAAGTTGACCTTGTCAACTGACCCTTTGGCTATAAGTAGAGATAAGCATGAAAGACATAGGCTACACACTATTTTCCCATTGGTTGCTATGTTGGTCTCTTGTTTCATGACTAATTTTCAAGGATTATTGATTTATCTTTTTGACTATGGGTTTCTTCATGTTATCGAATTGTTTCCCACTATAAACAATGTTGTCTCTCATTGTAGTAATTGATTATGGTGATGGTATGTTAGGTTACACATCTTATGATTGACTTGCTTAGTTACTTTTTGTTTTGATTGATTTTCTTTTAGTTATTATAGTACACCTTGTGTGCGCTTAGTGAAACAAGTTATTTCTAATTATATGTTGAGATAGTGTATGTTATTTTGTATGCATGTTCTTTTAAGTTTCATTTTTCAGTGCTGGGCCAACTTTCCTAGTTGGAGAGAAGTTACACTATCTTGTATTCTTAGGTTGGAGCCTTTTTGAGGCCCAACAAATGGGAAGAGATATTGCAAGCTAGGTTCAAGGGTTGTTTTAGCTTGAATCACGCATTGAAACAACCGGACAATTCCAATGATTTTTTGTATTTATGCTCAACTTTGGAGTGAACAAGTGGGACATTGATATAGGCTAGGGTAGATCATCCAGGCAGTTGAGGACACGTCAGTGAAGATAACGTTGTTTTAGGGAGGTTTAGATTTTTGTTAGGAAAAACTCAAAGTTTGGGTTATTCAAACATGTGTTTATGAGTTAGTTTGGTATAAGTATAGTTTTGTTTTGATCCGAATTGGACCATTATATTGTTTTTCATCCATCTTGATGCATTTGGAGTGGAAAAAGTGGAGGAATCAACTCACGGGGCCATTTTTACCGGCAGGACCCAATTTGGCGAAACGGGGTCTGAAACTTTCTGGAGCATTTTGAGGCATCAAACGACATTTTTTGGGGTTAAAACTTTTTCATTTCAGCACAACAAATTTGCATGCTAGTATACACACAAAGATCTTTCCAACATCTCAAGAAGCGCATCAATCGAAGTCTGTATGCAAAAGTTATGCCACTTAGAAGTTGACCTTCTTGTTTTCACACCTATAGTTTGAGAGGATGACGCGTCAACCCCCATTAAGAGTTGATGTAGTCAAACATAAACACTAGTAGGCTATCATGCTGTGTTATAATCAGGTCACTAGGAGGAAGAGGCATTCCATTCTTTTGAGAGCATTTTGTTCCATAGTTGAGCAAAGATAACCAGGAGAGATAGGAGGTAGAGCACACAGAGAGGATTTGTGCATTGTAGCAGCTCACGAGCTACAGACATTACTTCTTTATACCTGCATCCATATTTCCAGACAAAGAAAGAGAGCGAAGCGGCCTCACGTTCTAACTGGGTTTTCTCCCGAAAGGGTTTCTTAGAGAGCATATCTTGTGTCTTATATGTGTGTGAGCTTATTTTTATCGTTCTCTACTTTTCTGCATAATTTCCATTCGCATGCATGCACTAATTACAGTTAAATATATAGATCTAGAATTTTAATAAAATTGTAATAGTGTAAAAATTCAGAATTTTAATATATTATTATCAAATTTGTTGTGACGAACTGCTCATTGGAATATCCACAGCAATTTACAGCTCATATGGTATTAGAGTAGGTTTCTTTGGGTATTTTGTGGAGATTGCAGGGATCTAGATCGACGGAGCCGAAAATTGTAAAACCCTAATCACGGCCGATGAATTTGTAGATGAACCTCGTGATCTTGCAGAGGTGAGGTTTACATGGTTGGAACAAGAAGTCGCAGATATCAACTGTAATGTAAACCTCCTCATGGTGGCCTTGAATAGCAAGTTGGGCATATTGTTGATTTTTAATGTACCTTGGACAAGTGGTTTCCCATCGGTTAGTCTCTACCAAGGGAAAAGTGTCCAAAATAATTCTTTTCCTAAGTGCGACTTTATAAAGTGAAAGTGACTTTATAAGTGGTAAAGTTGATGTTAAATTATAAAGTGAAAAGTGACTTTAGACAAAGTACAATGTGGGTACTTTATTTAATGGGTGAGTTAAAAAATAGAAAGTGAGAATTAAATGCACATTTATTCTCATCCCTTGATCTAAATGAAGCTGAGTCATTAGATCTTAGGATTGCCCAAAAGTCATTTAGGGAAACAAAAGGGGGGAAAGAAAAGAGAGATTGCATTCATTCTTCATGAGCAGATTGGAGAAAGGAGGCTGAAAGTTGGAGAAAAGTTTTAAAGGAGAAATTTGTTGCAACAAGTTGAATGAGTGATTTTTGGGCAAAGTTGGGCATGAAAATCAAGGCATAGAAGATAACAGAAGGTACAATACAAACAACATTTAATGTTGTGAGTTGCATGCTGTTCGAGAGAAGTTTTTTGAGAAAAAAATTTGAAAAAAAATCCGTACAGTCCGTACAACGACATAGAAATCCATACAGTCCTTATGTAATTCGTAGAGTACATTCCATACGGTCGTATCTGTATAGTACATATTTTTAGCTTCAAGTGGGCACACAAATCGAGGCAAAGTGGGCACAATTTTCAAGGAGCTTTCCGCTAAAGAGGTAAGTTGTATTTTGTTGTTTTGTTTTGTCTGCAAATATATTTTTCTTGAATTTGAAAGATAAATAAATTTGAAGAGCTCTCTAATAGGTTTTCCCCGGAGAAGATTGAAGGGGTTTTGCATGGGTCTAAGTTGACCAAAAATCTGTGTGTATTTTTATGTGTGTTGCTGGTATGTTTATGGCCATATTTATTTTCAGCATGTGTTGACAGTCCCATGCGTTTTAATCTGAAAATTTCATTTCCAGAATTCTGTATGTTGAATGTATGTTTATGGAAAGGGCATTTCACTGAATGGGAGTGATAGTGATTAGGTGAAATTAAAACCGGGTTGGGATTGTAGGAAGCATTTTAATCATCAAATTTCAACATGGTATCAGAGCTACAGGTAGAAAATTGCAGTTTGAACAACAGATATTAGTTTGGGACAACAAATAGCGGTTTGGACAACAAATTGAATTTTTGGACAGTAAACTGATATTTTGGGACAAGAAGGTGAAATTTCACACAAACTGAACTTTTGGGACAACAAGGTGTGCTGGAAAGTTCAGTTCTCCATTTTCTTGGTTTTGTAAATTTTGTACAGTAGTCATGGCCATGTTCTTAAGAATAGAGGATAGACTGGATGAGATATCCAACTATGCTATTTGGAAGGACAAAATTCAGAGTGTTTGAGGAGGCAACAGTTTGGGACATAGTGCGACAAGTGGTTGTACCTCCTACTGCTGCAGATAAACTTGTTGAATTCACAAAAAATAATGCAAAGACAAAAAGTATTTTGATGGACAGTCTGAAGGATCATATGGTTCCTCAGGTGAGAGGAAACACATATGCATATCAGATGTGGACAACTCTAACCACTCTCTATCAGAGTACCATTAGGAGCAGGAAGATGGTACTCAAAGAACAATTGAAGAACATTAGGATAACAAAGCTTGAAAGTGTAGTTCATTATCTTGGCAGGATCAAACAGGTAAGTGATGATTTGATTGCTATTGGTGAGGCAGTGGCTCCCATAGAGTTAGTCAGGATAGCTGTAGCGGGACTTCTTAAGTCTTGGGATGTCTTTTGGAGATGCTATTACCTCTAGGGAGAATCTTTCCAATTGGGACAGATTCTGGGATGATTGTGTGTAGCATGAGATACGAAAGACTGGCAGTGGTGGGGTGAAGATAGCAGATGAGGAGGATGTAGCCTTGACAGCCATGGGGAAGAACAAAGGGAAGGCCAAGAAAGGGGCCTCATCAGGTGGGGCTAAGGGAAAGGAGAAGAAGAAGAAAGATACAGATATGTCCAACGTGAAATGTTGGCCATGCTAGAAGATGTGATACTATGTTGCTATGTGTCTTGAGAGGAAGAACAAGGTGATGAAGGGTACTGCAGCTTCAATAGAGGTGGAGCAGTTTGCTTCACAGTTTGACCAGAACTTTGCATTTATTACTTCTACATCTAGTAGGAGTACATCATCCAATGTGTGGTACATAGACAGCGGGGCTTCTGGCCATATGAAAGGTGCACGAGAGTTCTTTTTAGAGCTTGCAGAGAGGGCACTTGATATTGAGATTATACTAGGAGATGACCGCATTGTGAGAGCTGTTTGTGTGGGGACTGTGACCTTTGAGAGGGAGTCTTTGCCTCCTTTGAAGTTCATGGATATTTTGTATGTTCCGGGGATGAAGAAGAACTTGATTTTAGTGTTTGCTATGGAGGAGAAGGGGTTTGACGTCACTTTCTCAGGAGGGCAGGTATTGATGTATCCGAGGGGGGCTTCCATCACTTCGGCCAAAGTGATTAGAGTCCGCTTTGGGAAACTATGTAGGGTCAGTTTTCAGTCAGCAGGAGCATTGGTGAGTA
>APFE031421906.1:13331-29421 GCA_000404065.3 Pinus taeda | reverse complement strand
TGTGTGCACATGTTCTCCCACATCACTCGGTGATTGTGAAGTTGTTTGATGAGGTGAAGGTAGACAGCCACTTGTGACAATGAATGTGCCTGCTTGTGATTGCGCAGTTCCATCACCGGAGTATGAGCGGGATTCGAGTGATTTCAAGAATTACGGATTTTCAAATATGTAAAGAAGATACTCAAATATCCCATCAAGAAATTCCCAATCAATATCATCTTCGGGGAATCAGTATGCAAGATTACAAAAGCGTGTGCAAAACTATTCAACAGATTCATATGGTACTTTTCGTAATTCCATAATTTTTTTTGCTGAGTTCTTTATAGTCGAAGTGGTTGAAAGCATGGTCTATCTCTATGACCAGATGAGCAAGAGATTGAATATATTTTTCGGGCAGTATGGCACACTAGTGCGTTGGGTGCCCTCGAAGTGTGTAGATCAACAGCGTGCAGCTCATGTATTCTTCAAAGAATCCTTGTATTTCGCATGAGCCTATAATGCCGACTGCGTGCCTAACCAAGGCTACATAGCCTCCACCATCGAATGTTTTATGAGACAAGTTATCCGAGAGATTTTTCGAGATGATGAAATCATTCCCATAAGACATACATTCCAGAAGATAAACTCGGTAGTTAGTCATGGTAGATGTGAAGAGATTCAAAACAGATGTGAGGACTCAGCTTGTCATCTGGCCCTCCTTCTAGCAGCATAATGTTGATGGTGTTGGACCTACCAACATGTCAAGGGGATCTCCCCAGTAAGAAGTCCCAATTAGACCTCAAACGATTTGGTGTAGGAGTCCCAGCAGTGGGTCATATGGTAATGTCTTGATCATGATTTTGCATAGAGGCAAGTAAGATAACTCTGTTGGTAGCAAGGGTGTGACAGCTGCAGTGAGTCAAGGAAGGTGCATGAGAGGTTCTAACACATGTGGGTTGAGATGCGTGCACCCCTTGGCGACCAGTAATAATACTCGGATGGGAAGGGCACACGCAAGCAAAGATACATCAAAAGCTGGAAAGCAATTTAACTGGAAATCTAAAGTGATGGTTAAACCAACAACACTTTTCAGAAAGATTCATACATACTCATACAGAATCGTCCATACATGCGTGTGTAAGAAATAAAATACATATGCCATTTAGAGTAAACAAGATAGCTGGATTACAATACAACATATGCATGAAACGTGTTCGTTGTTATTATATAAAGAAGTGTAAGCTCTAGTATTACAATACATCCATGTCCAACCACTAGCTCCAATAGTGGAATGTTACATCCACATTCGCATGCTCCTCCAAAGAGATTTACTAGCTCAGTGGAGTGGAGAAGCCAAGGCGCGTTACAATACTGTCCAAGCTCTCTCCAAGATAGTCTTATCGGAAGCTTGGCTGAACAAAAGCCTCTACAATGAGTTATGAGGGACTATTTATAGCAAAGGGTGGGGTAACCCTTGACATTCCCCTTTGTGACATTTCAACTACCCTCATGACTCTTTATCTACTCTATGACCGCTACATCCAACTATCGACACTTGACTTACTTGACAAGACATACATTACAATGCATGTGTACTCATGTGAGACAACATGGCTTGAGCAAGCTAAGCAAGGCATCACTGACACTTGATCTATTGTGATGAGACCAGTTCTTTGACATGCTTGTGATGGTGAAGGTGGTGAGCTAATGCCAAGCATGGTCATCTGTGATGGTGTGCATGCACTCCATTGTGACCTCTTTCTGAAGCGAACTCTTTCCTTCATTGCATCCGGGTGCATTGGTATGGTTCCTCCATCCGACTTGTCTGCTAGCATGCACATGGTCTTTCAGTGCGGATGAACCAGCAACACACTAGTGCATAGTGTTTTTGTTGATCTTCCATTGTGTGCTGGTGGTCATGCACATCAATTGTCAACTACATGTTCAGCTCCAGTAGGAATTGCTTCTTGTCTTTGCCTTGGTGAGTGTGTTGAATGGGTTGGATCGCATGTGTGACCACAATGATATGCATGCTTCGTAATCCCTTGCATGCAATCAACAACACTACTCACCATGTCTACTCCATGCCAGCTACTGGGATAGATCTATAACTTGTATTGGCATAGTTTCATCCATGAGTACATGTTGTGCCCCTTGTTGTCCCTGTCACTGCTGCAACTCATTCGTCTGCCTGTGTAGCTTCATGTTCTTCCTTGAGTTGCTACTTCAGCACATGCAACTCCTTCTTTGTTCCATTATCTATCTTTGCGTGATCTTGATGTCATGTTGTCACCTCATAGCCTAAGTCTCCAAAGTTGCTTTCATCATCAGTGGATCTGCTTGAGCTCGCAACTTTGTCAGGCCTTTGTGTTGCCAACAACCTTCCTCTTGCATTCGTTGCATTCGGTATGCTGCCTTCTGCTGTTTTTCATGATGTTGCTATTATTATATCTTGATGTCCTTGTCTACGAACAACTTGATGTCTCTGTGGGTAGGAAAGTTCATACACACTTGATCGATTGCATCCCCAAGTTTGCTCTGAACAGTTTCTTTATCTCTGCTCTCCTAGAGACCATTGTACTTGTACTATTGAGAGGTAGATGAAAACTTGCAATACCTGGAGACATGGAAACACTCATCGAAAGATATCTGTCAATCAAAAACCAAAATGAACTTGAGAACTAACTTGCAACATACTTGTGTGACTGATCATGAAGGTTGCGCAATTTCGACTGGGAGGTTGGGAGAATGACTGCCAAGACTGAACAAGGCATGGTGTGGGCTGTTGTGAGACTGACTAACTATTGGAACTGCATAATGCACAATCTAGTCTGGATGTTGACTGCTGGATTGTGCAATGTGCAATCCCAGCTGGCAATAGTTGCAGGCTCAGTGACTGCATTGCACAATTTTCTGGGTCAATAGTCACTATCCCTCAGAAATGCGCAAAAGAATCCTAGAGGACAGTGCTTGGGAAGAAATGTGCATTTCTAGAGAGGATGATAGAGCCTTCCTTCCCCAGATTGCGCAATGTTATCTTAGTGAAGGCAGAATTCGGGCCAAGGTTGCCCAGACTCGCTAACGAGCAACTGAACGCGAATGTGAGTGCGAATGCATGGTGATAATAAGTGTAAGCATAAGTGAATGATCATGCATGCAAATGGCGAGTGACAAATTTAGAAAATGGAACAACATGCATGTGGGTGAGGCGAGTCGCTGAATTGGTGAACGTTTGTGAAAAATAGTTTCATGCATGCGATAGCAGTGAGATAGCAACAAAAACTGAAATGGTGCTAGTACAAGCTAATATGTGTCAAAATGATAGTAAATGCTCACTAAAATCAAGCAAATAGTGTTCATACAAAGCAAAACACAAAAGCACCAGAAATGAAACACAAGATATGGGAAGCGGGCTTACCCCAAAACAGTTGAGCTGAATGTGCCGACAGCTCCTAGATGTGATGTGGGATGTCAGAGTTGCAAGGTGGATGTGAGGAATGAGCTCTGCAGTGTCCAGTTGATGAGTTTTGATAAAATCGAGGTTGTGACGCGCATGCCACAAATCTAGGGAAAGCGACACTTGGAGGGAGGTTTCTGAAATGATCCTTGCATGTAACCTCGAATTGCCAAAAATAGATCCCTGAAACAAGGGATTCCTTTGCATGCTACCTTGTGAGAAGTAGCCCATGCATGCAAGTCTGGTTTTCTTGGTCTCGGAGGGAACCGGTCAACTTACCTGCACATGCAAGAGGATGATCAAGTGCTGGGAGAAATGCACATTTCTAGGAGCTAGGTTGGCTACCCAGGAGATTTGCACAATTTCTGGGCAAAGTAGTTGACCACTGCCCAGATTTTCACAAATTTTGGGCTGAGTAGCCCTGCTGGGGAAAATTGTGCAATTTTCACTGTGACATTTGAATTCCATAATTGCGCAATTCTGGAGCCCAACAGTTTCCATTCGGGATTGCGCAATTTCTGGAGGGAAGGTTGGTTTCCCTCCAAAATTGCACAATTTCTTGGGGGAGTTTCTTAGCCTGCAGTTGGACCAAGTTCGGGTGATCAGCCTATGAGGGGAATGCATCGAGTTGTGATCAACAAGCTTTCTTTGTGCAAGGAAAACACTGAAGCTTGTGTACTTGACGAAGCAAGACAAGGTGTTGCGAAAAGTTGGTAGGGAGGCTCCAAAACGAAGCTGAGGCAAAATTTTGGAGGGTGGTTGTAGTCGCTACAACAAGATATTTTATCTAGACTTGCTTTGCCTACAGCTGATGAAGGGGTGGTTGATGATCAACTTCTAGATGAGCACCTATTTTCTATCTCATTTCTCTCTCCATGGTTTTCTGACATAGAAAACTACTTAGTTGCTTAAAAATTTCACCTAAATCTGTCATCTAGGGAGTAAAGCATAATTGTAAGGAAAAACACCCCTTTCACTTGGATTGGGGGAAATCTCTTCAAGATGGGACTAGATCAGATCTTAAGAATATGTGTCAGGGAAGAGGAAGTCTTTGAAATCCTCTAAGCTTGTCATGGTGGGCCTTGTGGAGGTCATTTTTCTGCCAAGAGAACAACTTTCAAAGCTCTATAAGTTGGCTATTATTGGCCCACTCTCCACCAAGATGCAAGAAGGTATACCAAAAGATGTGATCAGTGCTAGAGGATGGGAAAACCCACACCCAAGGATGAAATTACCCTACAAACTTAGGTGACCTTGAAGCAATTCGACAAGTAGGGCATGGATTTCATTGGGCCAATCAATCCACCATTAGGGAAGAAAAAGTACATCATTGTGTGCACTGATTAATTGAAAAAGTGGGTTGAGAAAAAGGCTTTCAACGCAACAATAGAGGATAAAGTGGTTGAGTTCTTAAGGGAAAATATCTTCTACAAATTTGGGTACCCCAAGGAGATGGTCACTGATTAGGGAGCTCAATTCACATCACATCTAATCTATAATATTTTAAGACAACATCATATCAAACATAGAACATCTATTGCCAATCATCCTCATGCAAATGGGCAAGTAGAGGTTACAAATAGGGCATTGGATAGCATCCTCACCAAGGTTGTGAGTAGCGGCAGGAGAGATTGGGCATACATATTAATGGAGGCCACTTGGGCTTATAACACCACTTGGAAGAAAACTATTGGGTTCACTCCATATGATCTGGTTTATGGAAAGAAAGCTCTGCTTTCTATTGATTTTGAGTATAATACTTTGAGAAAGGCAGCCCAATTGGAATGAGATGTCACCAAATCACAACAAGAGAGGTTTCTCCAATTGAATGTCTTGGATGATTTCAAAATGAAGGCCCTCCTACACACTGAAGTTATACAATTTCAAAGGAAGTTTTGGCATGATAGGCATATCAAGGACAAGGTTTTTCAAGAAGGGAATTGGGCATTATTATATGATTCTAGATTCAAGGATTTCAAAGGAAAATTGATGAAAAGATGGTTAAGCCCATACCTGATAGAGAAATGTCATGACAATGGAGTGGTTAAAATTAGCACCATTGATGAGGAAGGGATTCCCTTGCTTGTCAATGGATACAGGTTGAAGGTATACAAAAAACCTATGTCTAAGGAATAATTCATTAGTACAATCAGCAGAGAAGTCAATGTGATTGGAGTTCCATAGATTCCAATCCACAACATTTCTAGATACTTTTTTTTTTAAAGAAATAAAAAAAGGCCTAGATGAAAACCTTTGTGAGGCATTTGAGGCCAATGCTTGGTGTGAAAACCTCTCTGAGGCAGCCCAGTAGCAAAAAAGATAAGAGAAATAATAAAGATCCCTGGGTGAAATCCTCTCTTGAGGAATATAAGGCAGCCATACATGTTCAAAACCTGCTTTGATGTAGCCTGTGTGTCTCCAAAAAAAAACAAGGAAAAAAACAAAAGAAAAAGCACAGGAAATGGATCTACAACATGTCTGCTAATTTTTTTGTCATTTTGCAAGATTAAAGACAGTGGAATATTCCATAGATACAGGGTTATCATTCTCAGTATTCTCTTCAGTCCTCCCTCCATCCACTTCATATCCATCATCCACACTCGATCACCCCTCTCCACCATCTCGTTATCCCAAAAGTCAAGTTTCACCCCCTCTCTGGATTGCTCTAGGAAGGACCTGTAATTGCTACAGGAAGGTCCTATAGTGCTATAGGAGGGAGATTTGAAGGAAAGAAAAGCCCAGAGTGACCTTTCAAAGGATGAATAAGGTTCCCCCACCATGCTCCACCATCCGTCCATCACTCATCTATCCCAGTTCATAAAAATAAAAATAAAAATCACTAAAATTCCTCTACTCTATCTTTCCCCTGTTAATGTTTTTTTGAGAAACAAAAGTATCACATCCTCTTCATTTCTACAAATATACACCACCCCCTCAAAGTTATAATACTTTCCTCAATACCTTTTATGTCCTCTCTCATCACCCCCATGCAGCTTGAAGACCCAGTGGAAAAGGAAAGGACTGCTATAGGAAGAGAACCTTCTCCTGTAACAGCCTGTGCACACATCATAGAAAGCAATAATATTGTTTTTTCTCATCAGTACGGGGGTGATGAAAACTTATGAGGCCACTATGCAGTATTCATATCACTCCTAGCAGGACTTTCCACCAGCAATAGCAACTTTGGCATCAACAAGGTACTTGCACACACAACAACTACAACTATCAAATATCATGAGGAGCAATGAAGAAATACATAGGAAAGAAACACATCAAGTCAACTCCCTTGATGAAAATAATGGTTTCCAGCTCTAGCATGCAAATCCATGCATCAGTTCGATCATGAGGTACGCATATGTATGGAAAACTCTCATCTCCTCCCTATGTATAAATAAAAAAAATGTTTAAATGTTGAGAGGAAGTTTTTTAATAAGTTGGAGTGGCCAATTAACTTGACCACTCTTGGCTAGTAAATTAAAAGTGATGGTAATCACTCATGCAACATGGAGGTTTCACATCAGTCAAGTTGGGATCATAGATAGTGGGTGGTGATTACGAGGAATGGGGGAATAATTACTTCGAGTGGGGACAACAATCCAAAAGAGAAAACCTCGTGTGTCTCCTAGGTCATCACAACGCTCCAAGCCTAAGTCAAAAATTGAATATTATGTACTAGGGCTTGGATTCTTTTGCATAAACTCTCATTTCAAAAACAGTTAAGGAGAGGATGAGCTTCGGGTACCATCGATGAGTTTCAAACCCTTTTCTACCATTGCTATAGGATGGAGCTACAAGAAAACCTGCAACTACTATGGGAAGTCCAAGAGACTACTACAGGAAGACTAAAAGGGTGAAGGAATGCTACCAAGAGTAGAATTGGTCTCCAAATTATCATCACAGACCACTTGTTAGAAGAAAGTGCCACCATCTCCTTCATCCATCCATAAATTGTATGGAAGGTGAACTTCAAATTCTACAGGCAATAGAAGTCAAATTGTGAAATTGAAAAATCTTTTCGGGCTATAGAGTAGAGGGAATGTAGGCAAATGTCATCAACAAGGAATTTTAACTCATTGTTTCTACTGAATTATACACCAAAAATATAAAATGTATATCTCTCCTTCACTTAGTTAAAAACATAGAGAAGAGATGGGGGGAGGATTTAACAGAACAGAGCCCTCATATACCAAAGCAATCTATCTACACCCTCCTGTGGTAGACATTTTTAGAAGACACCAGTGGCTATGATTCTTTGAGTTGTTGAAAGGATATGATGATGAAATTTCTTTTGAATTTTCCATGGCCCTGAACTCACAAATAGAAGACAATGCCACCATTTTGGTGAGAGGATTAGCTATCTCACTCAGCCCTTATCTAATTAGCACAATGACAACCCTACCCGTAGGGATCAAATGGGGCAAAGAAGAAAAAATCACCAGTGCCATTGCTAAAAGGAAATTCTTCACTACCAATGAAAATCTTATCAAGGACAAGAATGGAATTAGGAGGGAAATCCTACCTTATCCTTGGGATAAGGTGGCCTACCATATCCTGAAATACATATCCTATGATGGAAGACTAAGTGTAGTCTATTCCTACCACTTTAGATTACTCCATGAACTCAGATTTCAAGTAGAATTCCTCTAGCTCAAATACTTAGTGTGCCATAATTCCTCCTATATTCCGTCAAGGATATGAGTCAAAAAGCGAGAGAGGGAAAAAACCAACACCTAGGCCACCATGGCCTCACGAAACTAATAGTGGTGGATTCCTTGACTAAATTGAGAGTCCCTGTCCTTTGGTCCAAATTCATAGACATGGATAGACAGGTTTTCATTGACACATAAACCTTCACACCAGGTGAGACCCTAGCCTCCAATGTTGGAGGAAGAGAGAGGAAAATGGAAGAAGAAGAAGGGGCAAAGGAAGGAGAGGAAGAAATAGTAGGGCCAGAATAAGAGGAAAGAGAAATATATGCATATAAGACAAAGGAAGAACCATAGGTAGAGGCAGGAAAAGATAAATATGAAGAGAAAGGAGGGGAGCAACAAGGAAAATCAATTCCTCATAAAACCATTGAGCCTAGAGAAACAAAGATACCCCCAAAGCAAGTAAGTTTTTCTCTAGGACCCACTGAAAAAGAGATCGCTGCAAATTTGGCTACCATGAGCACCTCAATCAAACCTAAAAGGAAGAGACAAAGTAAACCCCCCTATACTTTAAGACCAGGAAAGCGCCAGGATCAAGAAAGGAAGGCCACAAACTCCCACAAAGTACCCTATCACAATTAAAGAGTCTCCAAGTAAGAAAGAGGTGGTGGGGCCAACTGAAAGAAAATTTGAAGAGTTCACCTCTCCAAAATCCATAACAAAGACTCTTATAGCATATGTAAGGAGGCCCACCACCAGATCAACCTCCTTCAAATAACCAAAGAGACCTACCACCCTCCAACAAGAAGAAAATGGGAAGCTACAAGAAGGGCAGAGCATGCTACAGGAAAAGTAGAGTGTGCTACAGGAAAAACAGAGCGTGCTACAGGAGGAATGGAAGATGCTAAAGCAGGGGCATAAAGAGAAATAGGAGGGGAAGAATGTGACACAATAGCGATAGGAGGTTGCATCTTCCCCAGAAATATTCGAGAGGGACTTCCCAGAGCTCCAGGAGCCTATTCCACAACCTAGCCTGAGCTCCTATTATAAATTCATTGAAGGAGGGATAATTATTCCCCAAAAAATTACAGTCCCACTTTTCTTTGAGCTAAACACAAAAAGAGGAAGCATCCACAGATGGATGCTGATTTCTAAGTCTAAAAAGGTGGAAGATGTGGGCCTCATGGAAGAAAATTTCCTTGAAATTCGCAAAGAATTAAGTGAGCTAAGAGAGAGGAAGTCCATAATGAGGGAGCAGCTACAAGCAGAAAATAGGTGGAAGTTGTAGGAGAAAGAAACTCAACTGGACACAATAGAAAGCCTCTCCAAGGAGGCATTATAGTGCGGACAACCATCCTAGTCTTATGCACTCTTTCTCAAAAAGTAGTGGATGCAATTCCAAATCAAGACCTTAGCACAACATGGGTGTATGCCATTTCAAGATTGCAAACTATTCATTGAATTTTGAAACCAAGTTAGCATAGAAGACAAAGAAAATTTGGTTGAATTCTACATTTATAACCTCACTTTGACTGAAATAAATTTTGGGATCCTAATGTAAAATTGGGGGATACACAATTGATAGCCCTAACATCCTATATGACTCATGAGGAGGCAAGATCTAAGGAAGTAAAGAGAGTCCTGACAAAGGAAGAAAAGGAACCACCATATATCAGAGCAGAGATAATAAGCCCAATGGATGTCATTAGCAATCATAGTATCATCTCCAATGTACGTTGCCACCCAGGAACAAGTCATCTAACATTTTGAAGACACTCTTAGGTTGTTGGGGACAGAAAGCCATCAAGCCTACCAGAGGAGATGGAATACCTTACCCCATAGTATCAAGATCAGGGAGTATCACTCTCCTGAAAGGTTGAGGAATTCATTGAAGAGGACGCCCATGTACAAAAGAGTCATGCAAAGATTAAAAGTCAATTCGATTGGACTCAATCTCAGCTCACCCTTGCTTCTAGGCCTACAAGAAGGAAGAAATGAAGCAAAGGAGAAGAAGGAGCGGAAAGAGATAGAAAATAATGCAAGCTTATATCCCCAAGAAGACACACCATCTGAGGAGCCTTGGGATGTCAGGGAGGCCACGAGGACCATGAAGGACATGGACATATATGATTAAGTTTCTCAAAGGATTAGAAAAACTTTTAGTAGGGGGATGATTATGAGGCTCATCAATAGATACATCATAAGGGTCATAATTCCATCCTCTAGATTTAGAACTATCTCTTTCTCACATTTATTTACAATTTTTGTTATATTATGCTTAGTGAGAGGGGCAAAAGATGTTTCTCTATGTCATGTGGCATAATATGGTTTAAATGTAGGAAATGGAGCATTTTTTAGATGATTTCAATGTAAGAGATCGAAGTAGACAATAGGGAGAGATTCTAGGAGGTTGTCCACCTCCTTAAGTCCCTCAATCAGCGAAGAGCACCACACTCTCTCTCATCAACTTGAGGTCATACGCAACCAAGCTAGACGAGGTCATTGGCAGCCAAGCAAGTGCAGTTAAAGAAGATCAAGATCCATCCTTCTTGAGTTTTGGGAGATAAACATCCATATTTTATAGCGAGGTATTAGTAGCTACCCCCTTATATAAATAAGCATGCCAAAGAGCTCATTAGGATTCAAACTTTGTTTTCAGCTAGGAATATATTGAGCTCAAGCACTTGATGTTGTTCTTTTTAACTGGTTAGTTGATGTATTTGACATTGATGTAATCATAATGAGAATTTTCTTATTGATCAATCATTGAGTTAGTTCTAGAGGGCTGAGACTCTTGGGTTTGGGCCCAACCCCAGTGGCTTAGGTCCATCTTATGTATTGGTATATTATTTTTATCTTAGAAGTTTTATTAGTTTTCTGCATTTCATTAGAACATAAACCATCAAAAATCTTGTGATTTCTACCTCTATCTCATCTCTCTCATGGGAGCATGAATCGAACAATCTACAATAACAACCCAAAAATGCCATGTTTATGATTTCTTGGAAGAAGGTCTATATTAGTCATATTGTTTTGCATATGTTTGTTGTAGCTTAGGAGTTGATTTATTGACTAGATCATAGCTTATGGCATAGATTAAATGGTATTTAAATTCAACTCATAATTCCCACCATTAGTTATTTTATTTTGTCAATGATAAAAGAGTATGTGCATGTGATGTTGCAGGGATGTTTGGATTGTGGGAAAGGAGTATTTCACCATCTCCATCCATGATTTCTTCACCCTCTTTGATGAAACCCAAAATTCTATTATTGAGTGCATTCCCTTAAGTCACCATGAGTATCTCTCCTAGCTCAAATCTAGCCTTCCTAAGGTGTTGAGATTGGCTAGGGTTGTTTACCACCTTTCATCCATCTACCAAAACCTCCATCCAACTTAGCATCCATTAAACTCACCATTCCTACCTCCTAAACATTTTCAACAACCTTCCTGTAGCATTACAGACCTTCTTGTAGCAATACAAGGCACCTATAACAACCTATTTCACCCTCTGTTTTGATGTGTGATGCAAGTTTGACTTAGTTTAGGAGTAGGTTGACCCCTAGTTGCGACTCCATGATCAAGGGAAACACCTAGGCCATTCTAACCATTCTTTTCCTTCACTACAAAAAAGAATAACATTAGTTTGTTTGTCACAGATTTACCATAAATAGAACATTGATTTATATGCAAGTGTGAGATAGATAGATGATGCATGAAATCTTGAGTTATCATTTGGTAGGGTATTTTCCTATCTGCAAGTGGATTTGGTAGCTAGATGGTTGATTGCAAGGTAGTGTAGTTCCCTTTCTGCAAGTAGTGTAGTTCTTGTTTTTCTCATGAATTGATTCAGTAGCATTCACAAGTTAATATCATCTACAAGTTGACATTTAAAAATAATTTTCCTTTTTGTCATTAGAGCTAGCTTCTGAATTTCACCTTCAGTAGTTAATTTCCTTCTAATTTAGTAGAAAGAATGGTCTTGGATCACTATTTATCAAATGTCTTAGTTGATGGTGGCATGAGTAGAATCACATCTACTATGTATATATCATTGTCACATCGAACTCTGTATGAACCTCAGGTTTATAAATATAGTTGAGGATCCCTTGGGAGTTAGAACACTCTTGGTGCAATACTAGTGCTCACCAAAGGGCACAACATAATAATAGTGCGCTTCTATGGGACACAACAATAACATTATGGGGGCTATATGGGCACAACAATAAAGGGGATACACTACTATTATAGGGACCTAACATGCCCCTATCCATCAAAAAGGTGTTTTCCTCAATGCTTGAGTAGTCCTGGATGCTTTTGTATAAAATTATCATCCTCCCATGTGGAATCTTCGACGGATAAATTCTTCCACTTAATGAGTTACTCTAAAATTGATCAATTTTGTAGCTGTCAGGTTCTTGTTTCTGTGACTACTTCAAGACCAAATATGATTTTTCCTTCTTCGTCAAGTTCTGGAAACACTATTTGAATTGGCAACTTGTCACCAATAACCTTCTTTAAGCATGAAACATGGAAAACTAGGTGTACTCGAGAAGATGCAGGCAACTCCAATTTGTATGTTGTAGTAGTAACCTTTTACAACACCTTGTAAGGACCGTAGTATTTTGGTGATAATTTATTATACTTCTTAGCTTGCTTGAGAGACATTTATTTGTATGGTTGTAGCCATAAAAATACCTAGTCACCTACATCAAAATTTCTTTCACTGTGATATTGATATTCCTGTTGTTTCATTCGATTCTGGGCCAAAGTGAGGTTATCCTTTAAGAGTTGGAGAACTTGTTGTTGATGCTTGATGTGATCTTCCACTGTCTAAACTTTATAATTTTCTCTTAAAGATGATATGATGGATGGTGGATGATATCCATAAAGTGCCATAAATGGGGTCATTTTTCGTGCAATATGGAAGGAAATGCTATACCACCATTCAGCTAGAGGTAACCACTTCACCCATTGTGTTTATTTATCAAATATAAAGCAACGAAGATATCCTTCCAAACATTTTTTCGCTATCTCAGTTTACCTATCATATTGAGGATGATAAGATGACCTATGAGCTAATTGAGTACCAAGACAAGAAAATAATTCCATCCAAAAATTTCTAGTGAAAATGGGATCTCTGTCACTTATAATAATCTTTGGATTTCCATGAAGCTTTTGAATTGTTTCCATAAATGTAGTAGCAATTGTACTGGCTTTAAAAGCTCAAGATAATGTACAAAAGTGTGCATACTTGGTAATTCTATCAAATACCACCATGATGACACTCTTTTCTTCATACTTGGGTACAAATATGATAAAATCCATTGATACCTCCTCCCAAAGTTTACTTGGAATGGATAAACGTTGTAATAGACCTGGGGTCTTAATTGTCTCAACTTTATTTCTTTGGCAAGCCAAACATTCTACCACAAACTTTTGAATATCAGATTTAAGGCCATCCTAAGAAAATTCCTCCTTGACCCTATGGTAATTTTTTTAAAATCACGAGTGCCATCTTTGGGGATAGGTGTGCAATTCCAAAATAATATTTTGTTTGAGCTGGGAATTCTTACAAAGATATAAGTGATGTTTGTACCATAATGAATCATTTTTCCAACTAAATGTATCATATGTATTGGGATCTTGTTGCAATTTTTGAATGAATGACCACACCTCTTCATCATTCTTCCAATCATCCCTTGCTTCTATTATCCACTCAGGTTAGATAATAGAAATGGTACAAAGAAATGCTTCCACATTCTTGTAAAATTTTTGTACAAATTATATAGCTCTGATACCATGTAGAAATTCCCACTGTAGATCACCTGGTAAAGAAATGTACTAAAGCAAAACACTTGATCTACTTATACAAACAATTTAGCGGAAGTTTAATCGAACATGAGCAACATCAATAAGAACACATATAACTGATAAGAAGGAATTAATCACACATAACACAAAATATATAACTCAGGGAAAGCCGCATCCTAAAAGCTCAACTCTCTATTAACATACAAGTGGAAATATAGCCAGTATTACAAAAAGAATCAGCTCAAAAGCTATCCTGCTCTCTCTACAATACCTCTGCTGCTCATAGACAGTCAAAGGCCTCTATCTAACCTCCGGCCTGCCCTCCTAGCCTCCTATTAATTTGCACAATTCTGATTGGAGTCCAGTGCAGCCAGATGTGTGAATTGACCTCTTCACACAATAACTAACCTCTGATCCAACTACGCAGTCCTGAAGGAGATATATCCTCATCATGAATGAGCTTCCTTTATAGGAAAAATATTCATCCAACTGATAGTACACTGTCCCTTCTCTGATCTCAACTAGGTATCTATCTGAACTAACATGCATGAGTTATCCATGAGTGAATACTTAGTTATCTGAAATACAGTAGTGACATGCATGCAAGCATTAACTAATTGAACTCTCATTAATTTAACAAACTGTTAAATTAATCTCACTGGACTTGACTCGGTTAACTGATCCAACTAATTACAACTCATCCTTATCTCTTTAACTGATGGATAAATCCCTCAATCAAAGGAGAAACTGTTGCATGTCCTCACATAGACTTCATGTTCATAATTCCTTAACTAATTAACTCAAGATGAATTAATTAATCAATTTACAAATAGTTGTTAACATCAAATTCGAATTTTACTTCCTATGTTTAGTCCAGGGACTGACTAAAAATAGGAATCCATCCTAAACTGCTAAAAATAGCAATTCTATTTTTAGCACTTCCATTTTTCATTCCCTATTGCCCAATCCAACACTGGTACCCAAACTGCTACTTATAGCAGTGCTATTTTTAGCACTTCTATTTTTAGCATTTCTTGTTGCTATTTTCAACATTCCCTCTCAACAAGAAAGGCTTCAACTCAAACCTGATCCTGTACCTTTGGAATGTTCTACATGCAACATTCCTACCAAGTGTGGTTGCTCCAACAACTCTCGGAACAAAAAAAAACTCCCAACTGACCTCTCTGTTGGGCTAGAAACAAACTCTGATGTTGAAGCTCTAACTGCTGCTGACAAGTGCTCCCTCTCTAACCTCTAAGTTGTTGTAACACTCCATGCATCTTGCACTGTTGCACACCTCTCCGTGCCATCCTGCACTAGTGCAACACTATCATGCCTCTCACATCATTGCAACAACTAGCTCTACACAGTCCTGGGACTCCTGCACTGTAGCTCTCTTTGCCACTCCATCTGCATCTGTCTCTACCCAATCAGTTAGTCCTGCTAATCCTCATCGTAGCTCTTGTAGTAAAGTTGAATCAAAGAGGTTGGGTACCTCAACGATCCTGCCCCTAGCCTCCATGGGACGATCACTCCACATCGCCCCACCTCCTACCTGGAGGTATGGTTGCATGTGATCCCTCTACCCACCTGGCTCGATGTTTCCTCCAATTGGAGGTCTCTACACGAGTGGATGCCTCCACTCTATCTCCTCTTGGCTTCCCCAGTTGTGGCTGCTCCACAACCTCCTAAAGCTTCTTCACCAATTGTGGCTCCTCCACAATTGTCTGAGACTTCTTCTAGCGCTGCATGTTGAGAGGTAATTTACTCTCCCTCTCAACCACCAAGTATCTAACTTTTGCCTTTCTCCTCAAGGCTTTGCACGCTTCTTGTACCTCAAGTGCATACAGGTTCTTGGCTAGCACACCAATCTATTTCCACTTCTATTTCCCGCTGCCACGAAATTGTCTGCAAAAAGAGATGAATTTAAATCAATGATATCTCCCTTCTCCAAACTCCAATTCAGCCGATCCTTTTTTTTTGGGGGTATTTTTCCGCAAGGAGTCCAAATATTTTATTTTATTTTAATTTTTTTTTTTCTTTTTCTGAAAATTTTCAGATCTTCTCTGCAAACTTTCGGCCCAAAACTCAAAACTTTGAAATCTCCTCTCAGTATATTGTTCTCCGCTTTGATCACCTTTGCTCTGATACCATGTAGAATTTTTCTACAAATCAGCTAGCTCTGATACCA
>APFE031421906.1:0-11732 GCA_000404065.3 Pinus taeda | reverse complement strand
TTCATGGGTAACCATGTTTTCGCATCTTCTTCTATCAAAGTTGTTTTTTGTTGAAATATTCTTTAGCAATTTTCTCCTGTAACTAGTTCTTCATCCTCTATAATGTCAAATTATAAGGGAGAGTGAAAGGCTACATAGTCAAATCCCCTTATTCCCCCAGTCTTGGATTTTGACAAGGCTCCTCTAATAGATACCTAGCACAAAATTACAGAAACTCTATCTAAATTTGACCTCTACAAGCTACATAATTGGGAAAAGCAAAAATATCTAGATAAGAGTGATGAATTGAGTATCTAGGAATCCTTTCTCCCATAGTTTGTTTTCCCCCAAACTCGCTTCTTTCTTGAATTCTTTCTCTGGTTTCACCTTAGGTATTTTCCAAGTCAAAAGGCTGTCATTTCTCAAAACAATGAAGTCATTTTCTTTATTTCTCCTGAAAGGACTTGCCAAGCCCTACAAATTGAATATCAAGCCTCCCATCACCCTTTTTCTGCTGATTATTCTAATGGAATTATATAATAAACTAACATTCCCTCAGGGAGACCATATTTTTGAATATTTTCTTCCTAAGAATGTTGAATTACCAAGGACCAATCCCCCATATCCATCTTCCATTTTCCCTTAAATGTCCAAGCAGGTAATTTCCATGGTAACTTGACTACTTGGGTACTATAATGATCAGTGGGTAGATAAGATAGTGTTAGGATTTTTATCTACTTTTGCAGTTGGTAAACAAACCTCTCTCCTTTTCAATTACAATGAGTTTTTGGCCAATTATATCCATGAACAGTTTGTTAATTTCAAGGGAGAAGGTGTCTTCAAATATTATTTAGTCCTAGTTTACCTTATGTGATTTTATCATTCATATAAATTCAAGTTCCCTTTACAGAAAACTAATAGCGAAGGTAACCCTTGATCATTCATTCATTGGACATCTCTAGTTAGAAATAACTCACAGGAGTATTCTTATACTGATTTTGTTTATAAATTCTTGTATACCTCACTATGTTTTCTAAGAAGTGATGTGATTCCAAGGATCTCTCCAAAGATTAAGAAATTTTTTCACTTGTCAGAGCAAGCCAAAGTGGGAGGCTGGTATTTATACCAGAACTACACTAAAATCAGAGTTTATGGATCAAAATTGCCTCCTTATAGGTTGCTAGTTTTGTACCTGTTAGGATTTTTGCATTGGAATATAGTAGGAAAATGTTAAACATGGATGAAGTGAATTTTGTTTCCCACAAGAAGAAGGCACAATTTAAGCTCAAAGCACATATAGGACCATACATCATTAACACCAAAGCTGCTGCAAAAGAAATAGATGAAACACTGAGCCAAATGAAGTTCAAACTTAGTTTCTCCTGGTCATATGATCCTCAAGGCATCATTTTTAAGCTCGGGCTGGAGCATAAAAGTACCTCATATGCACACACACTGAGGCCTGATATTGAGAAATATCCCAATCAAGAAGAATGGAAAAAAGGTGCATCATAGGAAGCTGAAGAAAGACTGTCAACCAGTCATCTATGCAAACACATATTTCTAAAGAGAATATTTTTAAGAGGGAGAGAGAAGACATGTCCCCAATTGAATATGAAGCTACATAATTCCTTGTTTTCAAATGGAAAAATACCAAGGACCAAGGTAATACTCAGAATTCAAGCTCTCAAGAAAATCCTCAAATAATCACCATTCAATGTGAAACTGCAGAGGAAGGGGACACAAAACAACCAGCCACAGTGATCTTATTAGGGACTCCTATACCTCCTTCTTCTCAAGTAGAAGAAATAGTAAAATCACCTACTATCGAAGCAAATGTCCAATCTCTAGTAGCATCCAGGTCACAATTTTCTACTCAGCAGAGTATATTTTCAAGATACCAAGAAATAAAATTAAAGAATGAAGCTTTGAAGGCTTCCACCAACTTTGATTTTTGGAAGCAGACAACCAAGACCCAACATAGATTACTTTTTTCATTTGATGCAGAGAAGGGATAGTTCCAGATGGCTTCATGGAACCACTAGTGTCAGCTCCGAGGAGTGTTGAATATTATAAAGCCTCAATTTTCTCAACAGATACGAAGAAAATACATGAAATCTATCAAATAAATTTACATAAACAAACAGGGGAGCTTATCTTTTCATCACTCACCAACTCAGCCATGATTGTTTCTAAGTTACAATCATATTTAAATAACATGAATTCTCAATTAAAGATTGAAAATATGTCATCATTTGCTAAGGATATAAGGATCAAACCTCTCGAGGATTTGATCATAAAGTTAGGACATGATCCTAAGGATATTAAAGCAACAGGAGAGCTCATCAAAAACAAGGAAGCAGATATCCAAGCATTGAGGAAGCAACTGAATCTACCTTCCACAGATCACCCTTAAGCTAAATAGGTTGCCAATATAGAATTGGAGAAAAGATTTTTACCATAGTGGTTGAGAAAAATGCACAAATACAAAAGATGGAACAGGTTATGGAAGCACTGTTGAAATAAAATCAATAGTGGGAAGCAGCAGGAGCATCTACATCAAGCACAGGTACAATGGTAGAAATTTTAGCAAAGAGTACAATTGCAGAATCTATAGAAGCACTCACCAGAGCTCTAGATGAATTATCAATAACTCAATTTGAGAAAGAAAATGTATCAACATCATTGGCTAATATGGAGGAGATTAAACTCAACACTGACAATGCATATTTTCCAAAACTACAGAAAAGTTATAAACTCATGCAACAAGTGCAAAAATATGAAGATCAGTCCTTTTTAATCCAAATGTTAGCAGAGGCTAAAAACAATCTATGGAAGAATATAAATGCTAACATAATAGACATGTGGCATTCAATATAGATTATCTTTGAACAAGAAGAACTTGTACACATAGTTAAGGAAATTATAGAAAACACAAAGGTAGATTTGGAACACATGCTAGAAGAGGCACAAAAGATCATCAAGCTGCTAAATTTTAAAACCAAGGAGGAACTAAAATACCTCAATATTTGAGATAGAACAAAAATAGTCATGGACTTCAAGAGGGTCTTGACAAAGAATAATTTAATGATACATTTAGAAAATAAATGCAAAGATCTTGAATTGCAGGTTTTATCACCTGGATTGAACCTCAAGTTGAAGGGAGGCAAGCCAGGGTAACCACAAACCACGCTTAGCTAAGTAGCTAGTTGTAGTAGGCTAGGAGAGGGCTCTCTCCATAAGGATCTCAACCAAAATGACTGGATTAGGTAAAGGATATTAGGCTAGGTCTAGTAGCATGAAATTTTTGATTGGATTTTGAAGGGGGACAGTTTAGGTCTAGGGAACTAGGTTTGAATTGCAGGGTGTTCAATGGGGAAAGGTAGGCAGAGGCTTTAGCACTCAAGAGCTTGATGGGGTGATATTTTTTATACTAGGGAGAAGCTAAGAAGGGCATGTGAAAACCATGAATCCTTCCTAGACTGCAGAAAACATGAAATGGTGAATGGTTTCTCAAGGTAGAGCACTGATGCAATGAATTCTACCTATCAAACTTGAAAACATTCAAATAGAAGCAATGAAATGATTGATGGCATACATAAAACATATAAACATATAATCACAGAAGAAGAAATTGTACTAAAACTCCATACCACAGGGATCCCATAAAAATAGTTGCAATTCTTATTAATCTCCTACCAAACTGCTTACAAAAGGTGTACAATCAATGTCTAAGCATCCAGCCGAGTCCAACCCTTTACAATGAGAAAGAAGAAGAAGATATATACAAGTATTCAACCTCTTCCCATCCTCAAGGTTCGAATCCCTAAGATGAGGAACTAATATAACTGCTACTGAACAAGAAACAGGAATATAGGCATCATTAACAACTTGCCTCTAAAAGTAAAAAACGGATTCATTTGAGCTCAAACTAACTCCTAAAGCAATTAATCTACCCTCTATCACTATTCGTCTATCATAATTTCATACCAAGTAATAATTTACAATGGTAAATCATCCACCATGAGAGAGAATACATGATTACAATCAAAAACTGGAAAAATAGCAACCCTGAGCAAAAACTGTCAAAAGCGCAACACCAATTTCAACCAAATCAACCAAACATGACACCAATCATTCAAAATTTAAAGCCTTCACTTTGGTCCCCAGGCTCAAATGATAGTGTACTTGAAAACTTGCAAGAAAAATCAAATTGGTATATACAATGAAGGTGAAGTAACTTCAGGGAACAGTCTCAAAAGTAGTAGTGCTTCAGGAGCCTACCATTAACTGGCCCTCCTGAACAATTCTGACCATCCATTTCCTTTAACAAAAGGGAATTATGTCCTCAATAAGCTGAGATTTTATATGGTCCTTTCCATAGATTTTCAAACTTACCATGCTTTCCCTTTTCCTCATTCTATGCATCCCACCACAACACTACATCCTCCAGCTAAAAATTTTCTGCTTTGGTTTTGCGGTCATAAATCTTCTTTATTTTCTCTTGCAACCGGAAAGTATTTTGGGAAACCTCTTCCTGTGTTTGCTGAAGGTGAATCATTTGATTAATTATGCACTGAATATCATCCTCTTCGCTGCTAGCTTCCTATATTCATCTCGTGACCGAGACCGCGAGTGATGTAGGAAATACTGTATCAGTACCATAAACCAACTCAAAAGGTGGCATACCTATGGATTTCTTGTTGCTCACTCTGTCGGCCCACAACGCATTAACAAGCTTTCAATGCAAATTCTTCTTATTTGCCTCCAACATTTTCTTGATTATATTCACCAAGGACTTATTTGATGACTCAGCCAATCCATTGCCCTACATATAGTATGCTCTGGAATGACCCAATGTAATATTGTACTTGAAGCAAAACTCCAACATCTTCTTGGACTTAAATGTTGCTGCATTATCTGTTATAATCTTGTGAGGGCAACCAAAATGAGACAAGATATTAGATTCTAAAAATTAGATAATTATTGTATCTGTGGCTTGCCTTGTCGGAATGGCCTCAATCCACTTGGTGAAGTAATTGGTAGCTGTCAAGATCCGTCGGTGTTGTGCTGATGATATAGGATGGATTTCCCCTATGAAATCAAGTCCCCACTGCTGGAAAGGTGCATTTACTTCAACCGGTTTCAAAGGAAGAGGAAGCAACTTCCTTTTTCCTTGAAAAACTTGGCATTCATGGTAGCTCATTACTGTCTTACACAAATCTGAAAACAAAGTCGGCCAATAATATCATGCTCTCAACACTTTGTTAGCTGTTGTTTTCCAAAACAAATGACCGCCACAATCACCTCTATGAAAATCATTCATTACCTGATGAGCCTCGTCTTCAACCAAACAATTAAGAAGAACTCCTCCTAGATCTTTCCAATAAAGAGCATTGTTTAAAATGCAGAATTTTGCAAACTTGAGTTTAAGTGATCTACCTTTACTTCTTGACATTCCAGGAGGAGGTGAAAGATGTTGAAGAACACAAACTATATCATAATACCAAGGTGATTTGAGAAACATTTCCGATACCTGAATGAGTGAGCCACCATCTTCATCCTCTGACATTGCTGCAATGAGGTTTATGTCTAGAGCATGCAGATTTGATTCAGCCACTAGTTTTGTCAAGCCTTGTCCCTTGATCAGTTTGGTGGGTTTAATCTCTAAATCATATTCCAACATTGCTACAATCCACTTACCTCTTCTTCCCTCTGGATTAGTTTGCATCAGAACATCCTTGACTGCTGCATTAGGAACATATGTTATGGTATGTGAATGCAGAATGTATACTTTGAAATATTTCAATGCTTTTATGAGAGTTGGCGCTTGTTTTTCAATGATATTATACCACAAGGCAACATCTCGAATAGTCCTATTGAAGAAAGCAATAGCTTGCTCCACTTGATCCCTCTTTTGCATCAATATTGTGGCCATGGTGTGTTCAGATGCAAATGAAAATATAATGAAATGATGAGTATAATCAGGACTATTAGCACTCCAGGAAACTCTCCTAGGTTGTATCTCGGAGATGACTGGTAACATATAAATCTTCAGTATCATTCTCTGAACTATTGGAATGGATTGGGGTTTGGATCAATTCAGATGATTGTTTCAACTCTGTTTTCACTCAAGACATGCATGAACACCCTCATCTTGACAAGGCTTTCAACCACTAATGCTCAATAGTTTATAGATTCAATGAATAGATGGAGAATCCTGACTATACCAGCAGATACATCCATAAACACATATGAATGGCTAGCTACAGAAAGTAAATGAAGCTTGCAAATCTAATTTATCAACGCATAGATAAGATGACAGTTATATGGAATTAGACAAAAGAAAACATGAATAACCTATTCAAGTGCAAGCCTAGAACAGAGGAGAAGATGGCAATTGAACATATAACAACAAAATAAGCTTGTAGTACTTGAATGAAGATGAGATGCTGGGAGGAACAGAGTATCCACAGTCTCCAAAAGTTGAACCCCTATTACTTCAAACTTTCAGCCATTTATAGGATTTTTGAAATACTCTCGGAATTTTTGAGGCTCAAGATGTCTTAATCTATCCCCTCTGACACAAGGAGGAAACTGGTCAGTAGCGTCGGTCTTGTAAACTGGGGTAAAATGAATATTCTTGGGAAATTATGCTGCTCATGAAGAGGGACATACTGGGAAATTCATCATGATGGGAAAGCATGTTGGATTCACTGTAGAGGTCCTCCAGGATCATGGACGGGGAGTACAGGGACAGTGAAAAAATGTTGTGTAACAGATGCCACCTAAAGCATGAAGCCGAACTAGAGTGAGGAGTGAAATTCTTTACAAGTGGATATGGGGAACCAAAATCCGTCATCGGAAAACCTGCAAGCAAGCACAAATACCTATACATCACTGAAAACTCAGAGAAATGATACATGAATCATGGTATGGACGCAACCATCCAATAATGAGAAGGATCACATATAACAATTCATGGTATGGTCACAACCATCCATATGAAAGAGACATGTATATCAACATGATCATGTCACATCACCTCGCAACTTGGATTGGTGTTATCTGAGCCCAAGGTCTTGCGCTCCAAATGACTTGATCAAAGTACAAATCCTAACATGTGAATGAATGTGTTGAAGTCAAACATGCTAGAAAGTTGCTTGATTATCCGGTCAATGATGTGAACCATTAACAAGCGCGAGAGAAACCACCAATAATGACAATGGCTGTCAAGGTACCAACAACACTATTCACAAAATGTGAATAAAGGAACTGAAATCGAACACCTGTGAAATCACCAGATCGAAAACCAGTGATGTGATCTTGTCACCGAGTGTGAAGAACTTGCCATTAGGGCATGCAAGCTCTAAGGTACTGGAAGGGAGTCTCTCTGTCAGCTTCACGAATAATGAGCCGAAGTCGACATGAGGCAACCGTGTCGAAGGAGGGCCATGATGTATCCCACATCATCGACATGAGACAAAGGGATGCAAATGATTTCAGATGATACAGAGAATCAAGAGTAAGTGTAACTACAGAAAGACCAACTCTTGAACATATCAACGACACAACTCCGGGGTTTGGCAACTTTTGGATCCATAGGATCGGTGGTCATGATGACGTGGCAGAGATCAAATGGAAGACAAAAATGAACGACCCAACCCAAAAATGTCAATGATGAAAATGAGGATATCCCAACCCGACACCAAGCAGAAAGTGTCATGTTCAAGAGTGAGTTGCCGACACGACTTATAAGATTTCCGTTTTTCCCCCACCATTTCTAGCAAGTACCCCAATTATTTTTTATCGCAATCTTGAAAGGGATAGCATGTGCTTGCACTGTAAGTTCATCATTCATACAAATCAAACCTAGTAAGTTTAATGATCCCTAGGAAGGAGAAGATCATGTCTGTCATAGTGACGAATCCAATGTCGTTTAATATTTTAACGAGTCTGACAAAGGTGTAACTCGGTATCTTTTTCATGTTTAGAGAGTTTGAAAAAGACATGGAAAAGAAAAATCCACATGGTCCATTTTCATACATTTGTGTCTCTCGAGCCTGAAAAGGTAGAAAACGATACTTGAGAGAACTGCTTGACCATTTCAGTCAAGGAGTACCTTTTTCGTAAATAGTTCATCCTAGCTCGAAAAAGGTGTAAATGTATACTGGTAAACAAAGTTTCACATCCTTTAATGAGTTCAAAACAACAAGAGCTTGACAATATTTTCGTGTTTAAAAAGTCGGAAAAGAGCTTAAAAGTGAACCCCCCATTTTTATTCTCTTTTACGAGTCAAAAAAGGGAAAAAAATACTTGGCGATCTTTTCATTAGAGTTTTACGAGTCGCGAAAAGAGCTGAAACGTGACTACAGTACCATCATCAATAATCTATCACTTGTCGCTGCACAAAAGATAAATGTATTATCCAGTTTCTGAGGCAAAATAGGTCAAAAATACTTTTAAAAACCCTAATATTTCATGAAAAATGAATAAAAGGAGGAAAAAGTAATTATTTTTTACCATTTAACATTTTACCTTTGTGTAAAGATCTTTTCACCCATTTGTGCCTAGTTTTTCAGGAGCAGATTGCGGGAGATCCGGGAGGCCATTTGTCGATCTCTCAGTTGCAACTAAGAGCCAAGACCTTAAGCTCCATTTTCATGCTTATTTTTACCTATTTTTAACCATTTTTTGGATTTTTAAGGGGATTTTGACAAAACAAAATTCGAGCTCAGTCGGTGCGATTTCTGGTCATGGAATCACGTTGATTGGTGGTTATTAAGACTGTTAAGCACGCCGTCAGCGCTACTATTTTTAAAACAGTCGCGTTGGTGTCATGAACATTTATTTTTTTTATTTTTTGCCTAATTTTTCCAATTGAATCAAAAATTTTCTTGCCAAAGATGTTTGCTGACTTGATTATATGGTTTTTGCAGGGAAAAAATCGTGAAAAATGGTGGATTGGAAGGAATGTGTGCATGAGGACATTGAAAATAAAGCAATGACAGAACCAAATTGCTTGAATGCTCTGAGGAACTGTGGGCTCCTCAAATTCTTCCTCACACTAGGTCTGGGGGCTCAACCCGAGTTGCTATGGTATTTGATCAGTCTCTAGGATGTGAATCAGGAAGTTTTCACGATTCGTGACCAAGAACTAGAGTTGGAAACTTTAGACATTTATTTCATTACAGGACTGTCTCGAAGAGGGGAACTAGTCAACCTGTATGGGTCAAGAACCATTGGGGCAAGTGTGACCATGTTACTTGTAGAACACTGCCCATAAGCACTCAAATCAAAAAGTGGCAAGATTGAGATCATGATTGTTTGGGATCTTGTTCTGAGAATGTTGTTGCTGACCATAAACAGATTGGTTGGTGCTCAAGCACAACATGAAAACAACAAGTTGAAGTTTCAGTATGCTATCGACTATACGACGCCAAACATCTTCAACTGAGTGGAAGCCATGAAGGTAAACATGAAGCAGCAACTATGAAAAGCCAAGGTGGGAAACTTGAACCAGTTTTGACATGGGTCCATTTTAGTGACCTTCTTCCTGAATTGGGTTCCGTTGTTTCACTACTAGCTGGCTGAGGTGGAATTGCCATTGCCACGAGACCCATGGATGGTTCGATGGAGTGCACTGGTGCCCAGGATTATCAGGGGCCAACAGATGTCCTATATGTTGGGTTGTGTTATATTCTTTCCACGACTAGCCCGCCTAATTAACCGGGGGGTTAGAGGGGGGGCAGAGTACCCCCTTTGTTGTGCCAATTGCGTAGCAGGGGGGTTTGAGGGGGGTGGTTAGCCCCCCTCGACGGGGTCCAGGACAGTGCTTGGGCAAAAAAAAAATTTGGACTCTATATTAGGTGGAGCAAACCTACCTATGGTTTTGTGCATGGTTTTCGCACATGGTTTTGGGCACGATGGTTTTCAGTCCATGGGATTGGATGCTTCGGCATGTATATATATGTATTGTAACATTGAAAGGAACATAATGAAAACTCAAGCTGGTAGTCCCGGTTTTTGGATCCTGGGGAAAATATTATTGTATATGTGTTATGCTCTCGCATTGTTTATTTTCTATGTTTTAGAATTCGTATGCAGGTAATTTTTTTACAAGGTTAAAACCTACATAGCCTGCCTTCTTCTCATGGCTACGATGACAGCTGATCATAGTAGAGGATTGGCCCTATAGTGGTATCGACTTCCGCAGTGATCTACATATGCCGCTTCCAGAGGGGGAGGATTATGATGATGGAGGTAAAAACAAACAATTTTAATTTTTTATTTTTTATTGTTTTTTAAATATATGTATTCATGACATTTCAATTTTATAAATGCAGATGTTGGACTAGAACGTCCTGTCGGAATGTCCCCGATTGCTAGGTGTGTTGCTCGACAGTTTGATGTCGTTCCTTATCAGGAAGGAAGCGATAATTAGGAGGAGATCACTAGGAACCTTGAGGGATTAACCCATGGTATCCCAGAGTATGCTCAGATGGGTGATGTTCCACACCAGTATCAGAGGCATAAAATGGGGGTATCAGATTGGATCCACCGACTACTGACTCGTGTAGTGCGAGCATTTACATGTTACCATGAGCATCATGTTGTTTAGTTCATAGGTATAACATTCCACACTTTTGAGGCGTGCGAGCTGCAGATGTATTTGAATATTTGGGGTTTTGATGTATGACAATATATATATATATATATATATATATTTCCTTTCTTACTATGGTACAAATTTTTTGTATTTTGTGTTTTTACATGTTTCACAAATGTCTATCCAACACATAATTAGCTAATGCACCTGTTAATGTATTCATGTGTCTAGGAATATGATGATATGTAATGTAATCAAATTTTCTCTCCAATAGACAAATACGTAAATACATTTTCAATATTTCAGGGTTTTTGACGGAATATTGCCCGTTGAGTTGAAGGACGACAAGTTGTGAATCAAGGTTGACAACCAATTCCTGGATGTCAAGAGCGATAGCTTTTGACAACAATTCGATAATTGCGCTATACTCAATGATCTTATTAGTCGTTCGACCTAGACAAATACCTTGAAGATCAATCAACTCACCATGGGGGTTATAAATGGCTCATGCTGCGGATGATAGATTATGGGTACTACAACAAGCACCATCAGCGAAACCGATGTGAGGAGACACCGACATCTGCAAAGAAGGCAGAAACATAATAAGAAGGAAAGCTACTTGCAAAACAACACACCAAATCACACTGCACAAAAATGAATAATACACTATTGTACAAAAGTAGCCATGCAAGATGACCTAAGCATAGTAATTTTTGAGATAAAGCTCATTATGGGGCTTGTCTAAGGGATTGCCCTCATAGTCAATAAGCTCATAGACCCCTTTATGTAACACACGTTTAACAATGTAGGGACCATGCCACACAGGTTTGAACTTGCCTTCCCCTAGCTTATCATTAGCCTGATCATACAGAAGAACCAAATCGCATCAGAAAAAGCCCGAGGAGAGACAAACTAATCAAAATGGGACTTGACTCGCTTTTTTTGTGCTTCGATGACCAAAGCAGCAAGACAACGAGTCTCATCTAGTCATTCTAAATACAAAAGGTGTTCTTCTTGAGGTGAGTGTTGCGGAGGTAAATCCCCTCTGCGGACAGAGGTGGATCCCACTAGCCCCGAAGGGGTCTAGCAACAATCAATCACGCTGCATGCAAGTTTCTAGCTATATAATTTAACAGTCGATCTA
>APFE031421903.1:0-15555 GCA_000404065.3 Pinus taeda | reverse complement strand
GATAACTAGTCAGTTGCGGAGTTAAAGAAGGAGCAAATCAAGGAGTAAGTCATGCAAAAGGAATCTTGCATGCAATCCCATGCTCTAACTAAGAGTCCGCATGTAGATGTGTAGTATTTGCATGTAGTTGCATGCTTTAACTAAGAGTCTGCATGCACTTGCATGTTTTGCATGTAGTTGCATGCTCTAACTTAGAGTCTGCATGTACGTGTAGTAGTTCCAACACAAATTATATGAACTTTACATGTCACTTATGTTAAAAGATTATTAAATGTTTACGGATAACTAATAATTTATTTGTCTTCTATAGTGAGAGGGCAGTTCAACTTCTACATCTACAACAGTGAGCCTAGTGTTTTCCCATTATTCTAACGGGCAGCCATGATTCTGCCATGCATTTGTCTCCTAGGATGAACCGATAATAAGAAAGAGAGCATTCTTAAGAACACAATATCATTTTATGGATTTTGAAATTTATGATCATTTTAACTAAAAAACATGAAGCTTTCACATAGCATGGAACTGTAATTAAACTATATGCTACAGTCTACTAGGTTTTACGGGATGATAAGAAATTAAGAAAATGTGAATTTTGATTTTTTTGCAGGTTTTACTTTTATTTCTTGTCGAGTGTCTATGTTGATCATAATAGTTCATTACCTATTCCCCAACTCGAGAGCGCAAGATTTCCTTGCAATATTTCTAAATCCTCTTCTAGTTCTATCGGGAATAGGCATGAATACTCCATGACAAGTTTATTGGAATATGAAAACATGGAGATGCTTTTACCACACTCAACATTTACAGGCCCTCATGACGAATAATGACTAGATTCATTTTATCGTGATGAGTAGGTTTACATTGACTTGAGAATGTTAAATAAATACTGCATCAACGATTATTGAATTCTGAAAGCCAGTATTGGAGGAGATAAATTTGTAGGTCACCAATAGATTGATAATTTCCCTATATCATGTTGCTAGGTCCTATTTCAGTTCTCCATCTTTTGCAAAACCTTCATTAAGACAGGGTTGCCAATAAATTGTAGATTCAAATGCATATGCATTCTTATAATTTTTTTTTATCGAGGAAGCCAATTCAAATTGTACAAGGGTATCGAAATTATGGAGCTAACGACCGCATATCAATGTAATTTCCCACTATTTAATGGGATTCAAGATTTTGGACTTAAATGTCGGAGAGTGAACTCTCCTGTAGGAAGGAGAAATCTTGGATATTTTTCTTTTTCCTCCTAATATGTCATTAAATGAACTTCCAACTAAGGATCTTGCATGTTTGAATTGAATGACATGAATGTATTTTCAACAAATATAAGTGTGTTGCCTTCTTATTTTCAAGGTTGCTTTCGAAAATTGTAAAGTTTTGAAAATTGTTTCTTCATTTAGATTTAAAATGACTTTGTGGTTAGCTTTAAAAAAATTGGAATTTATTCCCTTTTTCCATAAAGAACAGAGATAAATCTCTAATTAAAATCACTATTTGGGAACTTTAAATGTTGAAACCACCTTAAAATAACACTTAAAATTATTTTTTTTTAAATATTTTTTCATATTCTCTATAGAGAAACAATACTTGGAATAATGGATATATAGTCTGTATAGAAACAATATGTTTTTAATCTTATCTATTGTCCTTGAAGAGACAAAAATATAATTGTCTCTAAAGAGACAAAAATGAAATTATCTACTAAGAGACACTAATGTCTCTGTCTTTACGGAGACAAGAATAATATATGTTCTATATTGTCTTTAAAGAGACAATTTTTTAAGACAATAATTTTGAGACGTTGGCTTAAAGACAATATTTAAGACAATACACAAGTATTTTTTTGTCTCAAGTTAAGACAATTGACTCGAGAATTGTATTAAATATTGTCCGAAAACACCCCCCACAAGTAGTAGTATGGGTTTACAAACCCTTGGTTCGGTTTATCTCTCTATTTATTGCTTTGTTCCATTGTTTCCTTGCTACATACAATGGTAGCCGCTTGCTCAAAGTGGTAGAGTTTTCTGTGGAAATGGCCCATTCAACAGTGGATTTTGAAACACCTACCAGTGTTAAGTTCAGTCACATAAAGTTCTTATTGAAGATAAAGTGACTATTGTGACTCAAAATCACCATGACAACACTTTAGGGAAGCAACTCACAATCGAGGTTGTAGGCTCGGGACTACAACTCAAAATGGAGGTACAACTTAACTTGAAGGCTCCACTATTGGACCTATGGTTCTTGTTAGAGGCTCCTAGGTGCAACGGTTCGGTAACAACTCTACAAGAACATCCATCATTCTTGGGTAAAGATTCTTGAAATTCCTTTGACATGAGAGGAAATTAAATTGCTATAATAATTAAACACTAAATAATTAAACACTCTATAATAACACACAACAATGTTGTTGAATTCCACAGTGCAGAATTTTTTTTAAAATTTTACTAATACTTATACTAACATTAACTTACATGCTTTACTAATTGTTACAATATTTACACTCCAAAATCTACCTAACCTACCAATAGAAAAAAGAACAAGAAAAGAAAAGAAAAAAGAGTAATTTATACATTTCTAATTCCAAAAAAAATAACCTAACATAATACAGTTGTGAAAATTATATGAACTTTACATGTCACTTCTGTTAGAAAGTTATTTAACGTTTACGGATAGCTAATAATTTATTTGAGTGCTATAGCGAATGAAATTTGTCCTTTTGCATCTGTTACATCAAGACTACTATTTTCCGGTTTCCATTATTCTGTCTGGCATATTTCTATCGTGATTCTATCATGCATTTGTCAGCCATTTCTTTGAAATTCGAGTTTGGGATTGCATGACTTTGTGCATATGGATGCCCCAAAAGTTTTGTGCTTCGCTGCTTAAAAATTTAATTAAATTTCTATGATAATGGATTTAAATTTAACATTATTCTATATAGATATCACAGGATTTAAGAACATTGCTGAATTACAGATATGGAAACTGGACTGTTTTAATAAATCATAGAGTCTACAGAATTTTCCATGAACTTAGCGCACTTCGGTATCATGCACTGACTCAAAGCCCGAGTCGTAATTCGATATGGCTGCATATTACCAAATGTGTAAAATAACGAATATGCGTTGCAAATTTCATCGCAGAGGATAAGGAGTTTGCTCGGCCTCGGCCAAGTCATACATTCAACTGCATTTCGACGTCGCTCGTCTCTTTGATAAAGTCGCGTTGTTTGCCTCCATCCATCTTTTCATTTTCAACGGGTTGGCTCTTATTGGCTCTATAAACACAGAATAAAACCATCTGATCCAACCCTAATGGCACACCGACAAAGTTTGGTGCCAGCAAAAACAAAGTATGATTCAGCTGTAGCTTATTACGTCAGTCAGAACAAGAAAAACTATACACCAGAGGAATTCTCTGATATAAAGTAGTAACCTTACCATGATGATGATATCCTTGGTAAGAGCGCCATATACCATCCACAGCACACTTCCGAGGAAAGCAAAGAAGGAGAAATATTCCACGCTCTTGGTTTGAATTACCGTTCTCTGCAGTTTAACAAACTCGGTAAGAAATATTAACAATAAATGCAATGTTGTACACGCAACAATAACTAAATCTAAACGATGGATCAGCCATTATGAATAGCTAATGCAGTATAAAGCTTACAATTACTGATAGTGGAGAAACGTAGAGAATGGCGGTTGCCACCAATCCTGCAGTTCCTACAAAGGCCTTCCTTTTGTTGTGATCATGGACAGCCAAAAAGGAAGTTATTGCAATAGTTCCAAACACCATCAACACGCCTATAACCATTCCTACCATTTTCCTCTGCAAGAAATATTCATTGAACATTAACTGATTATGAACTGCCAAATGATTCCAAGGATCTATGTCATGTTGATTGACAAAAATAGGCCTTCTGGAACAGCGGCACTCTTCAAAACTATTTGCAGAAAATAAATATGACAAGATAATACCTTGGGTTTAGGCGGAGCGAAAGTGAGATAGATGCAAATAAAGCAGCACTCGAGCAGGAGGCCAACAGCATTGACAACCATAACAACAATGTTATCCCACCCATTGCTGATTAGAGGAGATCCATACCACGTGTACAGAATGCAGTTGTACAACGCTATTGCATACGGAAAGCCTGAAAAACTCTCCGTGCTTCTCATTTGGATCACCTTCTTGAATGTAGTTCTGTCCAGGGTTAAAATATTATCATCGTTTATTAATACCATGAACCTCTCTGCATTTCTCATTTGAATAACTCGCTTAAACCTATTACTATTCAGGGCGATTACACTAAAATAATATTAGAAATTAATAGTATGGGTCATGTGGCGATAACTATTATACTTACATAGGTGCTCCGTACATAAGAAGAGCAATGGCACTTCCTGTAAAGTCATGTAAGATAAACCAGACGCTGACGTTACCATATAGTTCAGCTACATTTTAATAACAGAGAAAAGAGAGCAAACATTATATTGCGGGGTTTGGTAGCGTTGACGAAGCTAAAATGCCAACCCCTAGACGTAGAAAGCTATTGATCGTTTATATCTTCTGGAAATGCGAAACCCTGTGTTTGCAGGATGGCTAAAATTAGAAGCAAAAAACGAGTGGTGAAGATACTAGAGCGTGGGGTGCATACTTATATCTCGTGTGTAAATTTTACTTTCGTTCGTTGCAGGGTCCCGGGAAGGTGATCTCTGCGGGTCCGTGAACGTATATTGTCACCTATTTGACAACAGAGCAAAAGACCAGATGGTAGAATAGAAAAATCAAAATGGCTGGGTAAATATTCGAGTACAGTAGGGTAAAAAAACACAGATCCGCATCGATTATGTTATTCCACTGGGTTATGTTCATTCGGTTTGGTTTGGATTAGTCTAATTAGGTTTCCAATTTTACCACAAAGATAATTATGAAAATTTCCATATGATTTTGGTAAAATTAGGCATTTTTTTTTGTAAATATAGATTATAGTTGTTAAACTCTAAAATTTTGGCTGCCCATAGTTTTTGAAATCTAAGCTCTGAAATTTTGGTGGCCTATGGCTTTTAATGATACTAAATCCATTTTCATTATCAAAAACACAATTAAAAAGTTTTAAAATTTAGGTGGCCTAGAATTTTTTATGTCAAATTCCTAAATTTTGGTGGTCAAGAGTTTTTATGTCAAAACTCCAAAATTTTGGTGGCCCAAAGTTTTCAGTAATACTAAATCCATTTTTCAGAGCACTCTAAATCCACTCATTGTTGCCTTTAGAAATGCTTTGATGGTTGTTTCCTTCTAATTTCCGCTGGTTTTTCTTTATTTCATTCTGCCTAGGTACGCATAAGCGTTACTTTTATTTTATTGGGAGTGAAAAAAATGTTTTCTATTCTTTTTTATTATTTTGGTGCCTATGGTTTTTTACCTTATAATTTTATAATTCAAATTAAAAAAATAGAAATCAATAAAATTAAGGTTTTGAGTACCATGATATCCCCTATACTATATTGTAAATAATAAATTTTATTGATGATAAAAATAAGAAAGATAGATCTAAAAATTTAATTAGTTTACATTTAAATTTTTTGAAATAAAATTTATGTAGCTCAAATTAAGTATTTTCTATGTCTTCCAATTAGTTTCAACATTATTCTACATCTAAATTAAATTGTTTACATACTATTTTCTTAGTACATAGCCTAAGACTTTGAAATGTATTTTTACTAGTGATATACAACTACCAAGTAAAATAGGTATTTATAAACACTCACCATTAAACAATTAAAAAGTGTGTTATTATAAATCTAAATATTTACATATTCCTAATCATAAAATATCATCCTTTCCTAAATCATAAAATCTAATTACCCTTTAAGTATTGTACACACAACAGTCAAACAACATGAAATATAAAGCATGAAAGGATATAAAATTCTAAAATAAAATAGTTTGTGTTCCCTAATGTCATTGAGAAAAGTAAGGTTGTGAGAGACTAATTGAGCTGTTATCCGCAAATTATAACTAAGTTAAGGTGGTTAGAGTGTAAGTGAGATCTTGTGTGGGAATTATAACTAAGTTAGCTCTTATGTGGCTACACAAATTCTAACTAAGTTCTTTATTCTCCAATGTAGGTGTGGGATTCAGGGTAGTGAGAAAGAAGGCAAGGTAGCATAGTTCACGCAATGGTAGGGTAATAGCCGAGAATATTTGATTTGTGTCGCCCCGTATTTTGAGCATAAAGTTATGGGATAATAAATAAAAATATAAGAATATGCTTATGAAATTAAGGAGTCCACCTTAAATATGTGAATAATATCAGTGGTAATACATATTATATTATATTATATTTCATTCTAAATCCTTTGTGTGTTACCATCATGTCACCCACTAACAAAGTAAAATCTATTACATGAACAATTTTTTATCATCATAGCTACTATGATAAATGCAATATATTATAGCAATTATATTAATAAATTTGGTTGAAAATATTGATAGATATTAATGGTATAAATTTAATAATTATTATTATATTAATATATCCATAATAATAATAAAAATACCATAATATTACAAAGATAATTATAATAATTATAATTACAATTTATTATAATAATAATTATATTATAATATGATAATATTATTGATATCAATATATACCTAATGCATTATAAACCGATGAAATAATATTAAATCTAAAGGATTAATATCATAAATCTAAGTGATTATTATTAAAAATCTAAGAGATTAATAAATCCAATGGTCTAATAATTATATTCAAGAGATTAATATTGGGAACAGAAGGTATTAATATTATAAACCGATATATATATATATATATATATTCATCGCAATCCCGAACATGAATATTAAATACCAGGATTAATATATTAAGTGTTGATAATATAAACTTTGATATTGGTATTAAAAACCATAGCATTAATATTATAAACCCTTTAATTTTGTAAATCTGATTTATAAAAGTCTATAAATATATTACAAAAAAGGTATAGAGTGATTTGAAAGATTTGAAAGAATCTTTTCATAAAATTTTAAAGAATGTTTCCATGAAATTTGTGTTTATTTATTTTTCTATTTTCAAACAATTCAATAATACAAAATAATAGTAAATAATATGATTAAAATAGTAAATAACATGATTATAATAGTAAATATTTTCATAAGTAGCTATTAAGACTGAACGCGAGAGCTCTGGCAATTTTCGGTTGCAGCATCTATTCTAGGGTTTAACGACCTTCTCTGCCATTCCAGAGCCTGCTCTGGCACCGCAGTTCACCAAACTGGCTGATCTCCGCTGCAGGGGAAGAGGACTGGCCCGACAAATGCTCGTCGGGGGGTCCACAGGGACCCCATCGTTCAAGAATATTGTTATGCACAAGCAGACAAAAAATGAAGGGTTAAAAATCTTAGGTTACGGAGATAGCAGAAACCCAGGAAGCTACAGAAAAGACAAGGTGCAGAAAATGACAGCGGAACATGGAGGGGGTTCCAAGCAAAAGGATAAGGAAATAGAAAACAGCCCCCTCGGGGCTGCTGCGAATTCTCAAGATGAGGGCCCAAAGCAGACCCAGACCACTAATGGAAACGAGAAAGAGAGGCAAGGGAAGACGCGAGAAGGAAAAGAGGGGGAACCACCCATCACCTCAGGCACCAGCAATTCCCCTCAGGGAGCCTGCAAGCCTAAAAAGAAAGAAGCCCTCAGAGTGATCTATACAGACCCTAAGATCCAAGCTCACAGGGAACACATGTCGGAGCATGCGGTCATATGCAAATTCATGGGGCTGTGGCCCACGGAGCGAGCCCTCTGCCAATGGATCAAACAGCACTGGAAACCCAAAGGTGACATTAACTTACACCTAGGAGCTAAAGGTTTTTTTACAGTAGTCTTTACAAACCTAGAAGATAAAGACAGGGTATTCGAAGGCGGCCCATATTTTTTTTCTTCAGCAGGTCTCTACATGAGACCTTGGAAGCCCAACTTTGTCCCTGAAAACGAAACCTTCACTCAGGCTCCTGTTTGGATCCATCTCTTCCCCCTCCCCATAGATTATTGGGGTTTAAATACTCTCAAGCAAATAGGAGATAAGCTAGGCACCTTTGTCAAAGCTTCTAAAGCAACTATCCAATGCAGATACACTTCCTGTGCCAGAATCTGTGTGGAACTGGACGTATCTGGAGCCCTGCATGAAGGTATTTGGCTGGAGTTTCAGGACGAAGACTATTTTCAGGCCATTGACTACGAACAAATTCCATTTCGCTGCAGGAAATGTCACAAACACGGGCATCTAGTAAGAGATTGCCCCCTTAATAGAACGGAAGAGGCAGGCAAACCCCAGGCTGAGCTGCAGAATAAAGAGGCATTCACAAAACCGAAAATCAGGCAAAGAGCCAATTGAAGAAGGCCTAATAGAACAGGGGCCGTCCCAAGCGCCTTCCTCAACCCCTTCAGGGTTCTGGAAATGGACACAGAAACAGAAGAGATCCGGGCAGAAGAAAGGAACTCGGAGGGACAAAATAAACAACAAGAAAACAATAGCAAGGAACAGGGTGAAGGCCCACATAGTCCTAGAGATAATAGACTAGAACAGGAAAGCACACAAGATGAAGATACGGAGATGTTCTACAGTGATGGGGGCAATGATGACCAAGAACTAAATGAAGCTCTAAAAAAGGCAGGAGTCAACTTACCAGCTCTGGAGGAGAACTGGAAGGCTAAAGGTATTGAAAATGTTCCAGAGGAAGAACTAAAACAGATAAGTGAACTCTTTATTGCAAGACAAAGGGCTGAACTGGCTAGGCAAAACAGGAAACTCGGAATAGCAACAGGATCATGCAACCACTCCAATATCATCTCCCTCAGCCCAGCTGGCTTTAAACCAAGAAGGAAAAGGGGAAGGAGGATGACTGGAGAGGTTCTTCATGACTTGGGGATCCTAATGCTGAACTCAGGTAAAATGAAGGCCCTAGAAGCCTTCTCGTCCCATCATCTTTAAATCTTGTTACCAATGAAAGAAATTTCATGGAATGCAAGAGGGCTCAATAGCCAAGCAAAACAAAGACTTCTCATCAGGAAGTTCAAATCAGAAAAGCCGGACATGATGTTTATTCAAGAAACAAAATGCTCCTCCTCTATCATAAAAATCATCAGTCAAAAATGAGGTAAGCCTCTCGACTTCATTGAAGTAGCTAGCACAGGTTGGGAAGGAGGCATCACCACCTTTTGGGACACAAGAGCTATCAGCGTGCTCGCCTCAGAAGCCACTCATGCCTACATAGCCACGAAGATTCAAATCACAGGTAACTCTGAAACTTATCTCTGTGTTAATGTATATGGCCCTCAAAGATTAGAAGAAAAGTTCCATTTCCTCAACACTCTCAGAAGTCTGCAATCTAGATATCAGGCCTCTAAAATCATCATGGGTGGAGACTTCAACATGATCACCACCCTCCTGGAGAAGAAGGGAGGGTTAAGAAAACTCAACAGGGACGCAGGGGCCTTTGCTGAATTTATTGAAACTGCAAAGCTAGTGGATGTGCAGCCCTCCTCTTACTCCTTCACTTGGAATAACAGAAGGGGAGGAGAGAACCTGATCGCCTCCCGCCTGGATAGGTTCCTCATTTCAGAGAGCATTGTGCTAGAGGGCATCACTGTCAACTCTGATATCCTCCCTAGTGGGGGCTCGGATCACTGGCCCATCTCTCTAGAGGCTGCCTTCCTGGGCACCCCGAGAAATAAGCCATTCCGTTTTGAGAAATTCTGGTTACAGCACCCCAATTTTGTTCAACTGCTAGAGAATTGGTGGCGTGAACCATTGAATGTTCAAGGCACCAAAATGTTTAAACTCCAAAGCAAGCTCAAGCATATCAAAAGCAAAATCAAGCACTGGAATATCATGGAATGTGGCAACATTTTCAAGGAAAAATCCATCCTAGAGGGCAAGCTAGAGATAATACATAAAAGCTGGACCTCCGGCAACATTACTGAGGAATCAAAGGAGATGGAAAAAGAACTAATGACTCAATGGCATCACAGAAGCCTTCAAGAAGAAACACTCTGGAAACAAAAATCCAGAGTGCAATGGCTCAAAGAGGACGAACAAAACTCAAAATTCTTCCACAGGTCCACCCTCGACTACAGAAACGCCAACAGAATTCTCAATCTCAAAAATGATTCGGGCGACACTCTTCACAACCACAGGGAAATTTCCTCGCTCCTGACAGAACATTTTAAGCACATTGCTCAGGAATCGCCTATAGATAGAGCTGATGCTATCAACACTTTAACGCAATCCATCCCCAAAGTGGTAACAAAGGACCAAAATCTTGCCCTCCTCAAAGAAATATCAATGGAGGAAGTGGAGGATGCAATAAAAAGCATGCCTAACGATAAAGCCCCTGGCCCAGACGGCTTCACCATCAATTTCTTCAAAGCTTGCTGGAAAACCATCAAATCAGATATTTGAGAAGTGGTTGAGGATTCCAGACGCTCTGGCACTATTCTCAAATCCATCAACTCCACCTTCTTGGCTTTAATCCCAAAGGAAGAGAATGCCCACACCCCCGAGAAGTTCAGACCTATTGCACTTTGCAATGTGATCTACAAGATCATCTCCAAGGTCATCGCTAATAGACTCAAGCCCATCCTACCTAATCTCATCTCAGAAGAGCAGTCTGGTTATGTAGAGGGTCGACAAATCCTAGACAATATCCTCCTAGCACAAGAAATGGTGCACACTCTTCAGACCAGGAAAAAAGCTGGGATGCTCATGCAGCTCGATCTCTCCAAGGCTTTTGATAAGGTAAATTGGAACTACCTGGAAGCTGTTCTTACAGCGTTCGGCTTTGATAAAAAATGGAACAAGTGGATTCTCACTCTAATCAAGTCCTCCTCCTTCTCCATTCTCGTCAACGGTTCTCCTTCAGAAACCTTCACACCCTCCAAGGGCATCAGGTAGGGAGACCCTCTCTCCCCCTTCCTCTTTGTGATCCTCATGGAAGGCCTAAGTCGTGTCATCCACAAAGCTAAAGAAGAAGGCAGTATCAGAGGTCTCCGTCCTCTTCATTCTAGTCTAGCCACTACTCATCAACAGTTCGTGGATGATACCTTGCTGCATGGCACCCCCACGGTGAAAGAAGCGCTTGCCTATAAATCCATCCTAACTCTATTCAGCAAAGCTTCAGGTATGGAAATCAATCACGCTAAATCAAAGATTTTTTTCCTCAATACGCACCTAGCAATTCAGAAGCATCTCACAAGCATTTTGGGATTTAAAAGGAGTAATCTGCCCTCTAAATACCTGGGCACCCCTCTAACCTCTAAGCCCTGGCAAAAGCACCACTGGGAAAGCACCCTAGCCAAGCTAGAAAACAAATGCATACACTGGACTCACAGAGCCCTAAACTTTGCTGGCAAGCTAGTCCTTACCAAGGCCATCTTGCAAGCCATTCCCCATTACCTGCTTTCCATCCTTCCTGCCCCCCAAGGCATTCTTCACAAGATCAGAACAATCCAGAGGACTTTCTTATGGAGAGGTAACACGGAAAAAAACAAATGGGCCTTGGTTGCCTGGAACAAGCTATGTAAATCAAAATCTCTAGGTGGCCTCAACCTTATAGATCCCCTGATCTCCAAAAATATTTGTGGTGCGAAATTATGGTGGAGATGGCTCAAAGAACCTCACCTTCCCTGGGCAAAGCATTGGAAAGAGAAATATACACCCAACTGCAACGAGACGGATCTTATCCGGCTTCAGGAGGTTCCGGAAGGCTCTCCAATATGGAACCTTGCCAAACGGAATCGCAACATTATTCAAGACCACAGTTTTTGGGAAATTCGGAATGGAAACACAACGCTCTTTTGGGAGGATGCTTGGCAGCAGCTTCCTCGCCTCACAACGCTAGATTTGGAAAACTACAAAAGAGAAGTTCAAACAGCAGGCAACTACAAAGTAAACCAGTACTGGAGCCAGGAAACCAACGAGCAGGAGTGGAGAATCTGGAATCCCCCAAACTCCCTCAGCTTCATAGCTGAGAGTGCCCATCTTCAGAGCCTCCTAACCACTCTCAACAAAAGGAAAATTCGAACCTCTTTAGCCAGTGATCAACTCAGATGGGGAATGAAAGGGAATGGCAGCTACACCCTAAAGGAAGCCAGGATATAATTGGAACAGAATGAGCAAGGGGAAATCCTCCCCTGGAGCACTAAGATATGGGACAGCCTCTTTTGGCCCAAAATCAAAACCTTCCTCTGGCTCCTTATGAAGGGAAAAACCCTCACTTGGGACAACCTTCGGAAAAAAGGCTTCTCAAGCCCTTCAATTTGTCCTATGTGTAGAAAAGAGGAGGAAACTATAAACCACCTGTTTAACTCTTGCAATTGGGCAAACAATATATGGAAGTGGCTAGGAAGCATAATGCAACAATCCAACAGGAACATAAATTCTATCCAGGACACAATTACTCAGTGGCCAGGAGAATTCTCGAGCAATTACAGGGTAAACAACATCTGGAAAATCATCCCAGGCTTTATAACCTGGACCATATGGAAGGAACGAAACAAGAGAACTTTTCAAAATGAACAGAGGAATTTCGAGTTCTCGCAGATTACCTTATCCGCTAACATCCATGAACTAATCTCAGCCAAATGCACGAGGTTGTCCGACTCGAATCCTTCGCCCAAGGACCAGCACATTCAGGCCAGCTTCAAACTGGAAAATGCAAATAGCGCTCCAACTACTAGCAGCATTCCCAAACCTCCAAATGATCAGCAAGGATGGCACAGGCCCCCGGCAGGTTTCCTTAAACTAAATTTCGACGGGGCCTCCAGAGGCAACCCTGGTCCGGCAGGCATAGGGGGGGTCATCAGAAACCACAGAGGGGAAATCCTTTATATTTACAGTCAAGTGTTGGGGGAAGCCACCAATAACGAAATGGAATTCGCTGCGATGGAAAAAGGCGTTAGAATTCTGCACATGAACCAGATTGCCAACGTTGTCATAGAGGGAGACTATGAAGTAGCCATAACTACAGCAAGGCGAATTTACCACGGCACGCCGGTTAGCAGAGTCACGAAACATTGGCGACTGGCTCAGGCAACCGAAAACATCGCCATTTTGCTTCGCGAAATGAAAGGCCTCACCTTTCAGGCGATCAGAAGAAAGGGAAACGCTGTGGCAGACCACCTGGCTAACATTGGGATTGAGAACCCAAATGATCCAAAGGACAGCTGGTGAGACGACATCACGTGTCCTGACCTTAAGGGAACCTAGCTTCAGCATGCCAGAAAGGACATCGCCCAGACAGAAAACGACGACAGAACGGTAACGGCTCTCCGGTTTCTGGCTAACCACCATGATGACTAACCACACCACCTTAAATCCGGATGAGGCTGAAGGACACTCGGCATAAGGCATATCCGTCAGGCGATGCAGACATAAGGATTTGTACTGCCCCGTGATCTGTTTGGATCCTCAGCACCGTAACCACAGCAGGACTAAGCCTACCTGGCGGGCCAAGGACGAGGGGAAAATCGGTAGCAATAATAGCTTTCAATTATTCTCTGATACCACCGTTCTTCCTTCTCGTGGTAATAATCACGACAGGACTGGCAAGTGGCCCTCCCTCCTAATTGCCCCATCCAACCATCTTCAGGCACCCGGCTATTTAACTACGTCCTTGGCAGATTGGGAAAGCATAGTTTTATCGTATTGCAAGGTGAAGAGCTTGCGCACTGCCAACACAGCCCAGGGTATCACCGTGGCTGGCTCCCACACCATGAAAGGTGAAGGTTGTCGCAACTAGGCAGCTATAAAGGACCTTCAACAAGCCCAGGAAATGTATGAGATTCAGACCTCGCAGTGCAACAAGCGGAAGATGGGAGAATTAGAAAGCAGCGTCAAGGAAGAGGAAGCTAAGTTATCTGACCAGCAGTTGGAGAGGGATGTCAGTTGGCTGCAGGACCCAGGCACCACCTACACTCGGGCTACTCAGTTTGTCAGAACTCAAGCTGAGGCTTGGAGAATGAAAACCATGTTGGCGAAGGTTCTGACAGCGCAGGAGGAGCAATAAGAAAGAGTCCAGAAGCTCAAGCGCCGAATGGATGCCATGGAGCATGATCACATGTGTGTTGTCGAAAGTATAGAGTTCAAATTATCTTCGCTTGACCAGCAAGTGGATACCATTGATAAAAAGCTCACAGTGCTCATCAAGCTTATGAGGAATGTGGCCAACTCTGAGGGTTTTTCTGGGGAGACTTCCAGTGCTCCTCCGAAAGACCCTCCGAAGCAGGGGCCCAGCCACCAGCCAAACTGGGGGCCGACCCACCGCTGACGGTTGCGGCCATCGTTCCTTTTTTTCTTTCTCGGTCACTCTCCTTCCAGGTTTTTATGCTCTCTGTTCATTTCACCGTGTACTGAGCTCTCTTCTCTTGGAATCATAGCCCCCTAGCACTCAATTTGCTGGTTATCACGCTGTTTCCTCGTGGCCGCCCTGCATGGTGGGCCGTCTCAAATTTTGGTTTACTGACTTGGCCTTCCTGCGTGGTGAGCCGGATACAATTTTGGTCATTTTCCTAGTGGCCCTGTGTGGTGTGCCTATGTGGAGTTTTGTTATGCATAGCCAGCCTGCGTGGTGTGCCGGTCCACCCTTTTGACAAATGGAAATCCTTCTTGCCAGGCGTGCTGTTAAGCTGCCCTTGAATCTGCAACAGCAGAAGTTTTGTAACATATTCTCCTATTGTTAATACAAATGCTTATTTACACAAAAAAAATAGTAAATATTTTCATATTATAGAAATTAATTTTTTTAATTTGAATTGAACTTATCAAATTTTGACTTATTAATTATAATTATTCAAAATAGCCCAAGGAAGACAATTTTTGTTAAAACTTTCCTCAGAGTTGGTAAGGGTCTAAGGTTAATACTGACATATTTGATAGCCATTCATGAGCTCACCTCCCCTTCATCCAAAATACGACAATTTGTGAGAATCCTAAAGAAACATAATGTTCCCTCAAACATTAGACCCCTCAACACCATTAGAAGCTCACTAAAGTTGGTTAAGGACAAGGTGAAACCTATGGATTTGAAAGGTGTTTATTTCATCCCATATTCATGTGGGACCTCATAGATAGGAGAAACAGGTCATTCTATTAACCAAAGGATTAAAGACATGTTGCTGATATCAAACATTCGATGACCAAATCCTTGGCTTTAGCGGAACATGCAATGAAGACCAAGCATCATATATGCATTGTGGAGGCTAAGATTGTTGCAAAAATTTATCATTTTCATCAAAGCAAGTTTAGGGAAGCCATTGAAGTTCAAAGCTCCTCTAATAACATTAATAGGGATGACCTTCAAAATTAGTAGTTGGTGGATTCCCGCCCTCTCCTTTTAGTGTTTATCCTGCTTTTATGAGCTTTTTATCCCTTTTGTCTTATAGAGGATTCCCCCTCTCTAATTATTTATTTTTATTGTTTTTTAGTAATATTATGTATTTGTGATCAATCTCATTTATTCCTATTA
>APFE031421901.1:0-17320 GCA_000404065.3 Pinus taeda | reverse complement strand
CTTCCACTAAGCATGGAAATGACTGTGTTTTTGTGGTCGTCGACCGCTTCTCAAAGATGGCCATTATGATGGCCTGAAAGAAGAATATCACAGCAGAAGCCACTGCTAAACTCTTCTTCGAACGAGTGTGGGTGCACTTTGGGGTCCCACAGTCTATCATCTCAGATCGGGACAGTCGATTTCTCAGCACATTTTGGTCCAGTCTCTGGTCAATGCTGGACACCAAACTCACGGAGTCCACAGCCTTCCATCCTCAAACTGATGGCAGACAGAGGTTGTCAATAGGATGATTGTGCACATTCTGCGCATGTATAACTCAAAGCATCCATGCACATGGGATGAGAGCCTCCCCTATGTTCAGCATAGTTACAACCGATCTCTTCACAGCTCACTGGCCATAGCCCTTTTCAGGTGGTTTTGGGATTCCAGCCACTATGCCCCATTGATGTGGCCATGCCACTTGCAGCTACTCACATGAATTCAGCTCATGTCCAGTCCGAAACATATAAGGCCACCAGCTTCATTGAGCGCCTCCAACATATTCGCCAGCAGGTCCATGACATTCTTGAGAAATCAAATGCCAAGTACAAGCAGCGACATGATCAACATCGGGTGCCACACAATTTTCAGGTGGGCGACAAAGTCTGGTTGCATTTGCAAAAGGAACGCCTTACTGGAGCCTATCGGAAATTAAGACCACTCCGATATGGTCCTTACACCATTACTAAGGCTATGGGAGACAATGCATTTGAGCTCAGCATTCCCCCATTCCTTGGCTTGCACCCAGTGTTCAATGTAGACCGCCTGCGGCCATACTTTCCACCATTACTAGACACATCCGCAATTGCAGAACAGCTCCAACCCACAGAATAATCCAGAATTGGGCACAGAACAAGCTGCCAACTGATCGGCATCATGGACAGCGACAGATCAATGACACCAGCCATACAGAATAATCCAACTGTACCGAGTTGTCAAGCTAGGCCAACTCCTTCAGCAGGGAAGTGGTCATCAAGGGAACAGGTTCAACAGAAGTTTCTCATCATCATGGGGGAGCCTCAACGCAAGGGGACATTCCTTCCTAAGGGGGAGGAATGAATCCAGGTGGATTATTGGTGGCCACCTGCCAAAGTCCACCTGGACCCCCACCATTGTCTTCTCAGCATTTTCAGTTTCCTTAATTGTAGCACAACTTACTATTTTTAGCAGTTTTTCGGGTCCTGAACTTCCGGAGCCGTTTTGAGGCCCTAAACGACGTTTTTTGGGATTCCAGGGGCAACATGGGTCCATGGAACATGGATCGGTGTTGCCGTTCCAACAATGATAGTGCTCGAATAGATATTTCTAATGAGCTATTGTACGCGTCAAACGGAGATCATATGCTAAAGTTACGACCCTGGGAAGTTGATGTACCAACTTACCCCCAAACGGGGCCCAGAGTTTGGCGTTTCATCTCCTAGGGTTAGGTTTTGGAATGTGAAGGGTTTTTCATTGTGTCTCAAACAATAAATAGGCCTTCGAGCCTCATTATAACACAGTTCAGAGGCATTTAGCCATCACATCTCTTCTCAGAGATAAGCTACCATCGCCCTAGCTAGTTTATTTCCATTTCTGATTGTAAGCATGTTTCAGTATTTTCCATTAATGAAATGAAGTATTATTTCCGCTGCATCTTTGTGTTTATGGTTATCTCTGTAATTTGTTGCGTTCCTGTTTAAATCCGGATCAAGTATTCCAAAGAACCTTGTCATGCATTCAAAGACTAAGCACATACTTATCAAGTATCATTTTCTCCAGGAACAAGTGCTTGAACAAAAGGTTAAATTGGAGTATGTTCCCTCTAAGGAACAAGTTGTTGATATACTCAGCAAACCACTGCCCAGGGAGACATTTGAATACCTTAGACAGAAGCTACGGGTAGTTGATGGATCATCTTACTGTTGAATCTTGTCTGTTCAGAGAAAAATGGTTGTACGTGAGTTTCATGAGGAGGTTCCTCGTACATACGCCGGTTTATGAAGATACAGTCGCGTATATGTTGGTTTGAAGACATTCTATGGGTCAGGATTTGGATGAAAAGAGTCTGATATAGATCTGACAGAGACCATCTGGCATAGGTTCAGGGGGAGCATATATTCTTCTAATAAGGCATTGTTGGCATTATCTTAGAAGATCTTGGTTCAATCTCACAGTTGTTTTGGTTTCAGGTGGAATAGGTGCAGAGGGAGAACATGGTTGCTAGTCTGAATGATGATTAATAGATGCTGCTAATGATAGTTGTTGATAACTATCATACTCTTGCTGTAGATATTTCGTCTCTATGTCATGTATTTCTTTTCTTATCAAGGTCGTGTAACAGCCTATCTTGGTTTCCCCACTATGCCTGGGATGGATGATGTAATGTTCTTGTTTTATCATGTGTACATTTTTGATGTATTCCACTTGGTTGGGTAGATGAGTCAATCCTCACTTGGTTGGGAGATGAATGTATGTATGAGTCTTTGGAGGTAGGAAGGTCATTTATAATGTATAAAGTTATGTATCTTCTTGTAGAACATCTTCTTGCAGACCTTGCCTACAGTCGGGGGGAGCGTGGACAACACAACAGAGTAGAGAATTCAGCATGTACTTAGGGGGAGCATAACCCTTTGCCCTTGATGTCAAAGGGGGAGAATGAATTTGAGTGACTTGGGGTTGCCATAAAGTCCAAAGGGGGAGATTGTTGGCATTATGACACAGGTTTGGCTCTATGACATAGGTGCTTTCCTTGATGGAAACTCACTCAAATGGCAGATCACAGTTCAGTTTCTCAGAATAAAAGAAAATAAGGTATACGCAGGTTCCTCTTAACAAAGTCGCATATACACATGGGATTACCGATCAAAAGGCGTGTATACCTATGCATGCACTTTCATGCACGGAAAAGCACGTACATGTGGGAAAGCTTATTTTTGGGTTTGTGGTATTCAGACCTATGGTTTTGGACCTTGGTATTGTGTTCGAAGTATTGAACCCAGGTATTGGGTCCCTAGTATTGGTTCTAAATGGTTTTGGACCATGGTTTGAGTAAGGCCTAAGTCTATAAAAAGGAAAGGAAATAATTTGGCAAGGGTATCGACTCAAGCATCGAATATCTTAAGAGGAGCAAGATATATAATAGTGGTGATTGGTTTGTGATATATAGCTGGATCTGAATCAAGGAGGAACCTGAGCGTTACAAGATGGATAAGTTCTATTGATGGGTTGAGATCTTAAGGCTTGAGTAGTAGTATCATTGTGTGATTTTGGTCTATTATAATTGGTGCATGATTAGATCTATAAATCTAATAATCTGGGTATAACTGATGTCTGATTAGGTAAAAGGGTAAATTATCTTTATAGATCTGTACACAGGTTCTGCACAACAGAGGTGTGTATACACGCAAGTTCAGCAACTGAGGACAGCGTATACGCTGGTTGACTTTGATACAACTGCGTATGTATGCAGGTTTCTACATAGTGAAGTAGCGTACATCTCTTGAAATATGTTTTAGCTGCTTCTATTTATTGCTGCAGCGTTTTGGGTTCAGAATTGGTGTCTGGTTACTGGTACTGTTTTCTGGTTACAAAATTCTGAGAAGTTATTGAGATTGGTTGATGCAGATATACTTGATGTTTGATTGATTCGATGGATCCAGTCTGAAAATTTATGAAACGTGGTCCCTGGAAGAAAAGAGAAGGTTGTAGCCTTCTGTAGGTTAGCACCTACGTACTAGTACCTGAGCTAGTACAAGAGCTAAGGGGGTTGTAGCTTCCTTCCAGGAGAAGCTGGAGAACGAGAGAAGGTTGTAGCCTTTTGCAGGTAGGAGCCTGCATACTGGTATAAGACTGCACCAGTATAGAATCATTTTAAGAAGAAGTTTCTAATTAAAAGAAGATAGAGACAAATTGCAACAGGTGGTTTTCACCCACATTGGGTTTCCACCTTACATCTTGGTGTTCATGCGTGTTGATTATGTGTGATAATTTGCTCTACTTTTCTGCTCCTGATCATAAGTTTAATATTGTTCTGATGCAATCATTAAGAAGCAACTAATTGATTTATAAGTTTACTGAATATACATTGGTTGACTTATACACAGTCGTGTATACACAAGGTTTTCCTTAACTGAAGTAGCGTATATGAATCTAAATATGGAAATGAAAAAGTTATATTGATTAGATAATATTGATTCACCCCCCCCCCCTCTCAGTATTATTTCCAACAAAATCACCATAACAAGATCGCAAGCATGACAAAGTAATCAACATGCCAAAAGATGACAGTTGGTTAAGCAAGTAAAACGGTGAAAAGACTCTGAAGGAGCTCAAGGAATGAGCTTGAGTGTTTGCAACCATCAAAGGGAAAACCAAGGAAGTATCTAAAATTTAAGGGCAAGAAAAAATGTTGGAGGGTGTTGTAGGAGCTACAACACTTGTCGACACTCTGGTTGAATACCAACTTCTCTGTATTGGTTCGTTTTTTAATGTAGGTCCTCAGTCCTTCGTGGAGTATTTATACATCGTGCAAATTTATTTTTCTTCCCCACTTACCCCATGGACAAACATGGTTCGCTTTGTACCAACTTAGTTGAACACAACATAAGATTCATCTAGATCACAGTGTTTCAAATTGGGAAGGGTAGTTTGGCTCGTGAGCTTAATATTTTCAAGGTATAGTTTTTTATCTCTGGCATTGCTCCACTGTCGGTAGGCTTGTACAGTACCCCAACGAAGTCATGCAAAAACATACGCATTGATCCGTAGTCAGTGAGCCTAGATAGTACCCTGATGGAGTTGTCTACTTCACCTCTTTACGCAGGAAGCATTTCTCTTCTTTCGCCTTTGTTATTGTTAAAAGAGAACTGTGCATAAGCACTTATTTATTTTTGGTGCGAAAGAGGGATCCTAACTGATCCAAGAGGATCTCATTTGATCAATTGCATAGGTTCATTTTCGTTGTCAATATTCAATGTCTAGTGTCGTCAACTTCGACAATGATGTTTATGGTTCAAGTTATTCGATAATGTATATGGTTTTCATGGTGTTCAACGAATTTGGTTTGGTACTTGATTGTCAACATGTGTTTGTCGTCAGTCTTGCTAGGATATGGTTGTCGTTAGTCCGAGAGGATATGGTTGTCGACGTGGGTTCCTCATTTGCCTTGTAGAGTTTGTTTGTCGAAAAGGGTTTTTCTTCACATGGGTTAATGTGACATTGTGACAAATGATTGTAAAACAAGGGGTTGTTTTAAGAACAAAATGATGTAAAGTCCTAATGACTAAAATCTAAATCTAACTCCTAGCCCTAAAAAGCTATGGTACAAATCTAAACCCTTTAAACCTAACCCATGTATTAAAAAATGCAATAAAAAAATCATAACGCTAAGTCTACAACCCTATGTTATCAACCCTTGACCTTTGTAATACATTACAAAACTATTGCAAAACTTAAATATCAGTCCCTAACCATGGAGAAGACCACATCGGAACCATGACAATAGTCATGCACATGTGAATAGGAAGAAGGTTACATTAACCGTCGGGCGAAGTTCAGACCAAAGCGGTAATTGTCGGGTGGAGACAGGAGCATTTGAACACGTTACCGCACTGTTAATTAATCGTGGCACTAAAAGCGCAGTTGGGTGGAGGTAACAATACCGTGGTAGTGACAGCATGTGAACGCACTGCAACTATCAAGCGGAACCACCAGAGTTAGACGACTAGCTGGCAGTTTATGGTTAGGCCGCCCTGATCACATGGGCCTGGTCAAGGCCTGCACACTATTTACTTGACCTCGAGTGGGCTAATTATAAACTATGGTATATTTTGGTTTTTTTCTTTTTCTTTTTTGCATTAAAACTAATTCGAAGACCATGTAAATTCGTCGCTAGGTGTCAAACAATGACAAGACCGAGGAAATATGAACCCTAATTGCAACTCATTCATCCCGAACTCAACCTAAGGAGGTTAGAGTGAATCTGTAGGGTTATAAAAGGCGGTTTTTCTCATTGAACAAGATAGAGTGGTTTTTGAGTTTTTATGTGCAGGTTCTTGAGGATATAGTCTATTTTGTTTTCAGTGTAACATGAGCATCAGGAGTCAAAATTGGGAACTGTGACAGGTGTTGGGAAGCTGGTTCAAATAAATTTGTAATGAAAGTGATCAGAAGTTCCTGCATGCACATTTAGTTTGGTCAATTTTATGTGTAATCGACCTTCTCAGATTCAATCCTAACAAAGAAGTCTCCCATCTTGAAAGAGGACCCGGAGACGTAGTCCATTAGGGACGAACTCCATAATCATTCTTGTTATCTGGTATCACTATATATTTTCTATTTTCACTTCTGTTTTGCATCTTATGTTTTCTCATTTGTCGTAAATTATTCTTCTCAAGCAGCTCTCACGGTTTCAACACTTTAAGTTAACATTCATTTCACTGTTGGCATAATCAATTCTACTTTAGTTTTAACATATGATAATTTCAAATCATATAATTTAGTATTGGAGTAGGTTGCGTTTGTAGATTTTGTCAGTGAATGTTAGCCAAGTCAAATTCGTAACGTGGAGAAGGAATCCTTGAGGAGCGAAGAGTCGCTCATAAGTCGACCATGACAAGATCTGATGCAGGTGAAAATCCAGAAACTAATATGAGTGATAAACAGTTTTAGCAAGCATTCTTGAATATGCAGCAGATGTTGGGAGAACTCTATGAAGACAGGAAGGCGAGAGATGCAACTTCTTCTTCAAAGACATCGAAGAAAGATAAATGTAAAGGCAAGGCTAATAAACCTCCTTCACCTCCATCATCTCCATCATCTTCTTCTTCTTCTTGTTCTTCTTCTAGTGTAGAATCTGAAACATAAAAGAAACCATCTCTGAAAACATCTGTTTTGAAACTTGATGTGAAATTTGAATTACCTATTTATGATGGTGAAATGAATCCTGAAAAGTTAGATAACTAGATTAAGCAGTTAGAAGTGTATTGTCATATTTAGAACATCTCTGATGATAAAACAAAAACTTAGTTAGCTACACTTACAATGGGGGGAACAACTGTAATCTGGTGGGAAAGTAAAACTCAAATATATGTAAAACAAAAAGGAAAAGTTATCTCTTCTTAGTCTAAGTTTTTAAAAGCTCTAAGGAAACAATTCTATCCTTTAGGATACATGCAGCAAGTTGTTATTGATTGGAAAAATTTGAGGCAAGGTAAAGAGAAGAGTGTTGAGGAGTTTACCCAGGAGTTTAGAAAGAAAGCATTGGTGCTTGGTATTTCATTAGATAGACGTGAAACTTTATTAAAATACATCGGCAATTTACATTCATATTTACAACATACATTATTGATGTTTAATCCTGATGATTTTGATGAAGTTTGTGTTCAAGCCATAAATATTGAATTAGGTGGCAAACCATTCAAGTTTTCATCGCAATCATCCAAAGAGTTTGAAATAAAGGATTCCAATGACAATAAAGGGAAGAACAATTTGAAGAGAAAGAAATCAGTGATAGCTTAGAAGGAAAGACCTACTTTTTCTCATTGCCAGAGAATCGGTCATGGAAAATATAAGTGCTGGAAAATTCATCCAGAACTTAAGCCCAAAAAGTTCCTGAAGGAGAAGGATGAAAATAAGGCAATTGCAGCAGTCCAACAAGATTTAGCTTCTAATTTAGGTGATGAAACAAGGATAACTGCCATAGTTTCGATAGGTAAAACTTCTGACGTTGGTTCAAGTTCGAAGAGTATTGCATCTTCATCAAACATAAATCCTTCAAATGAGGATAAAAGAGTTGAATTATTTAACATAAGGATAAATTCTAAGCACACAAAGATAGATACAATGTTTGATAGTGGATCACAAGAAAATTTAATATCTAAATATTTAGTTAATAATTTGGGTTTGGAGACACGGAATCATCCAAGACCTTACCCATTAGGATGGCTAAATAAATAAACTCAAATAAAAGTCACAAAACAGTCTCAATTAATATTTTCCATTACAACTAATTACTTTGATGAAGTGGATTTAGATGTGGTTCCAGTAGACATATGTGGATTTGTCTTAGTAATTCCTTATATTTATGATCGTGATGCAATATTTTATAGGAGAGATCATAAATATCACCTTAAGAAAGATGGGGTTGAATTTATTGTCATGGCACATCAAAGTAAAAATTACTTGAATTTACCTGCTGCTAATCAGATGAAGTGATTAATAAGTTCAAATAAGAGATTTGTAATCATGTGTGTAAAGGAACAACATAAGAATCAACATGATGTTTGTTCAAGTTATGAGTCTCAGCTTAAACATAGTTTGATCAAAGAGGTAAAAAATTTTCCAATTCTATTTTAAGAAAACAAACATCTTACTCATAAGCAGGCAATACAACATGAATTACAGTTGATGCCCAAAGCTCCTCTTCCTAATGTTAGAATGAATTAATTCAGTCCAAGTTTGGAAGTTAACAGTTATAGGTATGCAAGTCAGTATTGGGGAAAGTCAGTGTTAAATTTCTCTTGTATTGTGTCACCATTTCATGTTTCAAACAGTTTGGAAGTTATTAGTTACAGGGATGCAGGTCAGTATTGGGGAAAGTTAGTGTTAAATTTCTCTTGTATTGTGTCACCATTTCATGTTTCAAACATTTTGGAAGCCTCTTTTCAAGTGGAGAGGAAGACTATTTGTTTTCATATCAAAGCTTTTTCTAAAGCAGTATCAAAATATCCAATATATCTAAGGGAAACTTATGCATCAGGGGAAGTGATAATCAATGGAAACATCATTTAGTGAATAAGCAAACAATGATTCAAACAAATCAACAACCAATTCAATACTTTCAAAATCAAACTAAGTTGTAGTAGTTTTCGTATTACAATTTGAAAGGTTTATTGCAGCAAGCTCACCTAGTAATTAGGAATCAGGAAAGTATATCAAGTCAAGTAGCTAGTTTGATGTCAAAAATGTCTTTGATTGTCTCTATCATTCTGCAATATATATTGTTAATACATGTCAATAGTATTGAACAATATCCTATGGAGACTATTTTCAAAGTTGTGTATGAATCACTAATTCATGGTACTTCATGGAAAGAAGTCAGTTTCCATGTTCATAATAGGTCATTTGACCATATTTGAAAGTTTTTCATACTGCAGATGGATGGAACAGTTCACAGATTCAAAATGTACCATGATCAACATCAGTAGGTTCATCACTTTCATTTTGTTGATCGAATGTATTGGTACATCTTCCAGACAAGGTGGAGAGAGAGATCTCTACCCTCATTTACTATCTGTCTAGTCAAACTTTTGTGGTCCAAAAGCTTTCAAGTGGAGAGGATTGATCTAGGAGGATCTCGTCTGATCAGTTACACAGGTTCATTTACGTCATCCGCATTCAATGTCCTATGTCGTCAGCTTTGACAGTGATGTTTATGATTCAGGTTGTCCGATAATGTATATGGTTTTCATGGTGTTCAACGAATTTGGTTTCGTACCTGATTGTCGACATGTGATTGTCGTCAGTTCCGCCAGAATATGGTTGTCGACATGTGGTTGTTGTCAGCTCACTAGGATATGGTTGTCGATGTGGGTTGGTCATTCGCCTTGCAGAGTTCATGTGTTGACAAGGGTTTTTCTTCACACAGGTTAATGTCACACTGTGACAAATGATTGTAAAAAAGGGGTTGTTTTAAGAACAAAATGATGTAAAGTCCTAATGACTAAAATCTAAACCTAAGTCATAGCCCTAAAAGCTATGGTACAAATCTAAATCCCTTAAACCTAACCCATGTATTAAAAAATGCAATAAAAAAAATCATAACCCTAAGTCTACAACCCTCAGACCATGATACATTATAAAACCATGTATTAAAAATGCATTAAAAACCTTAACCCTATGTTATCAACCCTTGGCCTTTGTAATACATTACAAAACTATTGAAAAACTTAAATATCAATCCCTAACTGCGAAGAAGACCGCATCGGAACTACGACAACAGTCATGCACATGTGAATAGGAATAAGGTTACATTAACTATTAGGTGGAGTGTAGACCAAAGCGGAAACCGTCGGGCGGAGACAGGAGCATGTAAAAACATTATTGCACCGTCAGTTAACCATGGCATTAAAAGTGCAGTCAAGCAGAGGTAACAATACTATGGCGGTGACAACATGTGAACGCACTGCAACTATCAAGCAGAACCACTAGAGTTAGACCACCAGCTGGAAGTTTATGGTTAGATTGCCCTGATCACATGGGCATGGTCAAGGCCTGTACACCGTTTACTTGACCGCCAAGGGGCTAATTATAACCTATGGTCTATTTTTGGTTTTCTTGGTGGTTTTGGAATTAAAACTAATTCGAAGACCATGTAACCTTATCCCTAAGTGTCAAACAATGAAGAGACCGAGGGCATATGAACCGTAAGTGCAACTCATTCATCTTGAACTCAACCTAAGCAAGTTAGAGTGAATATACAGGGTTATAAAAGGCAGTTTTGCTCATTGAAGAAGATAGAGTGGGTTTTGAGTTTTTATGTGTAGGTTCTAGAGGATATATTCTGTTTTGTTGCTAGTGTAACAAGAGCATTAGGAGTTGGAATTGGGAGCTATGACAAGCATTAGAAAGCTAGTTAAGCTAGCTTTCTAATGACAGTGACCATAAGTGCTTGTGTACACATTCAATTTGGTCAATTTTTTATGTAATCGACCTTCTAAGATTCAATCCTAATAAAGTGGTCACCCATTTTGAAAGTGGACCTAGAGACGTAGTCCATTAGGGAAAAACTCTGTAATCAATCTTGCTGTCTGGTATCACTGTGTATTTGCTGCTTTCACTTTTGTTTTGCATCTTTCTTATGTTTTCTCACCCATCATAAAGTCTTCTTCTCAAGTAGTTCTCACGATTTCAACACTTTAAGTTAACATTCATTTCACTATCAGCATAATCAATTCTACTTCAGTTTTAACATATGATCATTTCAGATCACCGACATATTGAGAGAAGGAGAGGTTGTTCCTTTAGAAAAACATATAAATACCTCTGATTCAAGTTTGCTCATTTAGATTCCTCCCTTCTCCATTTCTACTATTTAGATAAGCTTGAATAAACCAAAGCAGGTAAGTGAGTGTAGGCATGAGGTTTCTGAGACTGGACACAGGTTCATGGTTTGACCAAAACTCGCCTTACAGATGGATCATATATTCCATCAAGACTTCATCAGCCAAAAGTTACAATGAAATAAAAAGAATACGCACACAGGACTGGCCAAGAACTACTGTGTCACAAGACTCTTTGAACTTCAGCCACATACACATTCAGAAGCCATAACATAGTGTGGCACAACACTTATATACAAAAGGAAAATGCAAACAAAAAAGAAAACAAAACAAAAAGAAAATAAAACAACATAGCAAGTAATGAAAAGACTATGTACATAGCATGGGCCATGGCCCCATATCATTGAAAGTAACATTTTAAGTCTTGTCCATTGACAGAGAGAGTGTCAATCTTCCCGTCAAGTGATTGAAGATGATACTTGTGTTGGCCAAGCTTCTCATGGACTGTGAATGGAACAATCCATAGGGATTGAAACTTCATGTGCTTGGCTTTGTCCTCGTGTGGTTTGTCCTACTTTAAGACTAAGTCAGCCACAATAAAGCTAGTACTCCCTATAGATTTTCTACCAAACCATCTCTTGATACGGTTCTGGTGGAGTGTAAACGCTTATTTTTCTTTCATCCTTTCTTCCTACAGCTTGTGGAGTGTCTCCATATTACATTGAACTAACAGACATGGCTTGCCTTGGGATTCTTGGGACAACTGGAGAGCAGGAAAGTAGATGGTCGGTGGGAGGATGGCTTCACCATATAGTGGGAGGATGGCTTCACCATATACTAGGAAGTAGGGGGAGTATTCAGAGAAGGATTAGGTGTGACTCGGTTAGCACATAGAGCATTCACCATAGCGGAGGGCTAGTTTCACTGTTAAGAGTAAATGGTCTTTTTGATGATGTAAATGAGGTTCTTGTTTCTAGACACAGCGATACCATTTCCCTGTGGGTAGTAATTACCAAAATGCTTTAACACAATACCATTTTGGAATGCAAAGTCATAAAGCTTTAATGAATAAAAGTACATTACATTGTCAAACAAGTGATGTAGGAACACTAAACATGGAGATGATGTTCTGCTGTAGGAAGCTAATGAATTCCTGGTCATTCACTTGTTTTAGCAGAAATGCTTTTTTCCACTGCGTGAAGTAATTTGTAACAGTCAAAATATAGTGGTGCTGCTTTGACGAATGTGGGAAAAATTCCCCAATGATATCCGAGCCTCACTGTTGGAATGGTTCTTCCACTACAAGAGGGTGTAGTGGGGCAGCTGACCTTCAGTTTCTATCAACGCATCTATGATAGATTAGACACTTGTAGGCATAGGTGTGTGCATCCTTAAACAATGTAGACTAGTAGAAACTAGTCGGCATGACCTTGTGCATTGTTGTGTTACCCACAAAGTGTCCCCTGTTTGGTCTGTCATGGACATCACGTAACACCTTTTTTGAATCCTATGCCTCTAGGCACTTGAGAAGAATACCATTGTTGTGCTTTCGGTAAAGCACTCTGTTGTACCTCTGAGATAGTAATGGTCAGATATTACGCCAGAGCATCTAAGATAAATGTTTTGGTGGTTTTTTTTTTTTTTAATTTGGGAGACTAATGGATGAAATAGATAAGAACTTATGTGCCTAACCTCTTGAATGATATCAATATCTCAGGAGAGGGCTGCTAAAAATATTTACAAAGTGAAATAGCTTTTATGATGATGAGCAGAAAGAAAAAAGTAATATGATTGCCATAGTTTTCAAATTGAAAGCTAGAATATCATAAGTATGAAAACCTTTAAACCATGTTTACAGGTTTGAGAAAATACACATGAGCTTACAAAAGATGCTGGTGATTTATTAATTTTAAGGGAATTAATTAAACAAATAGTCCATTAATTCAGTCTCTTTATAGATTATCACTTCAGAAATCTTATAGGAATAGATTGAAATACAATTACTCCTACCTAGTTATCTCTGCAAGACACAAGTATATGAAGAAAACCATAATTAACGAAATTGGAAACAGTTATAGGAAACACAAACTGTGCAAAATAGAATCTAGAATCCTTTGCTTCGTAGTAATGATCCAAAAAGATTAATTACATCAGATGTCTAGAAATGCTTCTTCAAGGGTGCAACCCTTTAATAACTTGTGAAGAGAGTTATTTATACAACAACAGGATGAAAAATATCCTAAAATGCTTTTACAAAAATATATTATTTACACAATCAAAAATAAAAATGTCTAATGATCTAGCACCACTTTGGTGCTATGCTGTTTGATGACTATTGCTGAAAAAGTTGAAAAATGGTTGAAGTTGGCTGACCGTTCCCACAAACACTGAATGTTGTTCCATTATCCTCAATCCCGTAAATCTATTAATTCTTCTGAGCATTTGTTATCTGGGATAGAAATCTTTGTTACCCTCCTGTAGATTTCATCCATCTTAGTATATTTAGTAAAAGTGGGTTTTACCAAAAATATATGCTTGATTTCATCCAGGATGAAGAAAGAATCCTTGAGTGTTTTTACTATAAGAGCTGGTGTTGCTGATTCTTTGATATTGGCTACTGAAGCTGCATGGGTGCCCACCTCTGTTAAATTTTTGACATAATCCTCAATTGGCATCAATTTATCATTAATAACCATCATAGAAGGTAAACATTTGTTGATCAAAGGTTCAATTTTGTTGAAGAACCTCTTAACCATGTTGTTAACATTGTTGCACTTTTCTTGTAGCTGAAGGTTGAGATTTCTCTTAGTGATAATCTTCTTCACTTCTAATATTGTCGCAGTTTTGTTACTTATCCTTAACTCCTCAAGCTCATAGTCATCCTTGGAATTCAGAAATTTGATTATATCAAAGGCAGTCTCTGGCATATCCTCTAGCTGCCTACTTATGGATTCCACTGTTTCCTAAGCTTTCTCCAAAAGATCTTTTTGGTTGAATATTATCTTAATGGAGGGCCAAATATCCTTAATTTCCTCTGTGATTTCTTCCCACAAAATTTCTTTTGCTAAACCCAACTTGTTTCCTATGAAGGAATATGAGAGTTCTTTCTTCAACACTTCCACTTGGCCTTTAAGTCTGCTTGTTTTAATTATCTGTGTACTGTCTGATATAGACTTCAAGAGCCGTAATTCTTTGAGTTCATCCTTTAATTTATTGATTTCTCTTGTCTGGATATATAGTTTTTGAATAGCTTCAATAAGCTGTTTAGCTCCTTCCGCTGTACCTGTTGTTGATGTAGTGGTTGTAGTAGAAACTTTGGTGATGGGAACTGCTACAAGAGAAACTACATTTGTTGAATTTTGAATGTTCTTGATAGCTTCCTCCTTCTCCTTAACCAATTTTTCCATCTGCTCCTCCATTTGTTTTATTTGAAAATTTTGTACTATGATGAGCTTCATCATGTCTAACTTTTGAGAATCTGTCTCCTCGATTTCTTTGGACATTGGATCCTCAGATGGTGGTAGTTTCAGCTGTTTCTTTAGTGCTGCAACTTCAATGTTATTTTTCTTAATGAGCTCCTTTGCAGCATTTATGTTTGATGGATCATATCCAATCCTTAGCACTAGATTTTCTATGGATTGAATCTTGGTATCCCTTGCTAACAAGGAGACCTTTTCCAACTTCAATTCTGACTGAATTTTGGCCAATGTAACCTGAAATTTTGACAAACTCATAGCAGTTCTTGTCAAGGTTGAAGCAATCATTTGCATGGATTATTTGTGCATCTCAATTTGATCAATTGGATGCACATCCTGGACATTGAACTCAAAATAGGTATGTTTCTGATATTGTGTTGCAGTCATAGGTTGAGGAACTTGGGCCTACAAGAAAGCCATTTGAATCTTCCCCTTCTCAGAGTCAAAGGCTAAAAGAAGCCTTGCCTGAGAGCTGGAAGAATGCTTCCACAACTAGTTCTAAGTATTCAACTTCAATTCCTCATTCTTTCTTTTGATTTCACTAAAGACATGGAAGATGTATTCCTCTTTATTCCCTGGAATGCCTCCAACATGTTGGATTATTTGCTATTCATGAGAAGTGGTAGACTAAGCTGGAGATTGTATAGATTGTCCACCAGACTGTGAATCAATATCCATAGAGACCCTTTGTTTCTTTTCCCTGTGAAAGACCTTGAAGCCTTGGCTTGTTTCTTCTGTTGCAGGTGAATATTTTTCTTCCCTCCCTCTCTTGGCTGCCTTTTCTTATGCAATTGGAGTTTGCATATTTGATGTAGAGACTACCTACTCTTCAGCCTCCTAGATGGTATTCTCTGTCCATTCTAACTGATTCTTGAACTGTTCTATCTCAGGCCTTGCTGTATGATGATATGGTTTGAATTTATTCTCCACTCTGAGTTTGGATATGACTCCCAATGGGTCATATGACCAAGAAAAACTGAGAGAAAATTTCATTTCTTTTAGCAGCTTATCAGCTTCCTCCCCTGCTGCCCTAGTATTACAAATGAAGGGACCAACTTGAGCTTTGATCTTAAATTGTGATTTCTTTTTGGAAGCTAAAAAATGCACTTCATCTGCATTCAATCTTTGCCTCAAGTACTATAGTGCAAAGATTCTAATAGCGAGGTATTTTGGTAGTTTGTAGGGTGGAAGCTGACAGCCAAAAGCCCTGATTTATGTGTAGTTTTGGTAGAAATACCAATCTCCTGTTGCAGCGTGATCTATGAACTGAATTTCTTTGATAATCTCCTCACTGATTCTTGGTAACGGGATGCTGCTCATAAGACTGAGGGATGGATGAATGAATAGTTCTATGAACTGCTTGTATGTGAATTCTTCTTTCTCCTTCATCCCCATTGAAGTCCAGAAAATCACTGACTGTTGTTGTCCTTATTCATCAAGTTTCTGCAAAGAGAATGGGAATTTGTCTCCCTAAAAATATATAAATAGAGACATAAGTATTGAAGCATTCTTGAATACTTCTTTAGTGTTAAATTTGACAAACTGCTCATGTATGGTTTCAGCTATGAAATGACCAAAATCATAAATAACAATAGGCTTAGAATCAGAAGAAAACATGGATAAGAAACCAATGATGGCTTCATTGATAGACTAATCAGAGTGATAACCAAGCAAATAGGACAGGATAGTAGTGATATGCCTGGTTCTATCAAGAAACATAGATGAATCATAAGGTGGGTTTCTCTTTGGTAGAGGACCACCAATTGCTAAAAACAGTTCCACGGTCTGGGATGTCTTGGTAAAGTCCAATTTTTTATAAGCTTCTATCAGGTTTTCATGACAAAATGGATGAGTTGGTGTAGTGGCAGGGGCCTGCAACATTTTATCAATTGAATTAGCGTTAATAGGGCAGAGGATTTCTCCAGTAGGTGAGATAACGACTCTCTGGCTAGGATCATAGGATTCATGGCATTTTCTCACAAACTCTGGAGCTCTGTGTATCTGTGGAAAAATATAATGGGGTAATTGGAATTCCCAAAGCCTAATTTCATCACTTTGGTCAATCAACTGCTCTTCCCACCAACAATAAATTTCAAATAAATCAAATTGAGAAGAATTCTTAATGATTTTGCAATCTTTATCAACTAATGGAGTATGGTGGAAATCAATTTGTGGTAGAATTAGAGGATTTGACACTTCTACAATTGCTTTTCTTTTGGGAGGCATTTTTTCAAATGAGACTGCAGACTGTAAGTGATAGAATGATAAAATAAAAGGAATAAATAGAGTAGAGACAGGTAACTGACAAGTGGACCTGGAAGGTGTGTTTGCGAACAGGACAAATGGGTGTTAGACTGTTGGAAAGTGGCTGAACTATTGAGCAAGCAAGCTTGAAGAATATTCTCGGTCACAGAAGTTAACTATGTAACTTTTGAAATGTATGGCAGAGTGCTTATAAAGAGAAAAATGGAGTGGAAGGGTGGCACCGAGAGTTTGAAAGTTCATTAATCATCCAACAAGTTAATTAACAGACATTTGGTTATAAATGTGTGGGAGTGGGAATGAATTTGAAATGGGTAGGTGGCCAATGATTGGATAGGTGATACGAAGTTGAGCATGACGTGGAGGTGATGAGGACTGGTGGTAATAGCTATGAAGGATACTGTGTTCGGGGGTAAGACAGAGCAGTTTGTGGTTTTGATTTTTTAAGTCCCGAAAGACTAAAAGCTACTTTCGTGATTTATATGGGTGGTATTAAAGACTACC
>APFE031421892.1:0-11302 GCA_000404065.3 Pinus taeda | reverse complement strand
GGGTACCTTAAGGATCCTGCCCTTCATCGTCTGTAGTCTTCCTGACTACAACTTGATGTCTCCCCACCTCTTCTCTAGAGGTACATGAGGACTCATGGCACAATCGTCATCCTCCCATACCTCCTTTTTTGCCTTCATTGGCGCTACCTTGGAGTTAGACGCCTCTCCCTTAGTCTTCTTTCTTGGAGACTAGTTCGCATAATGCCCCAGTCCCCATAGTTGAAGCACTTAATCTTGGAGAGATCCTTTTTCTTCCTCTTCTCCTGCTTCCCCGCAGATGTTAGAGCTGCATATTCTTTCTCTCCCTTCTTGATCTAGACTCCTTTGCTGTTACTTCCCGTCTTGGACAACTGTCTGATCTCTTCTTGGCGAAGCGCTACCCACAATTCTTCCCAGTCTAGAATATTCTCCCTACCCAGAATGCTCTGGACAAATGTCTCCCACTCCTCGAACACTGTGTTTAGAGCAATCCTCACCATCAACTCTTGATCTGACGTGGCCGCTATGGAAGTCAGTTGGTCTTGGATCTCCTTCAATCTACAAGGAATTGATTTATCTGCTCCCTTTTCTACATCTGGTATGACTGTAGTTGATTCTCAAGTAGCATCTTCCTCTGCACGGAAGTGCCCTGATACAATTTCGTCAAGGTGTCCCACATCTCCTTTGTCGTATTCTTCTCGGCAATATGCTGAACAACATGATCCTTAACCCCATCAAGGATTATGCACTTTGCCTTGCCCATCACATCCTCATACTTTTTGTTATTAGCTGGGTCGACTCAGATAGCCACGGTTCTCAAGGAAAATGCCTTGATGCGATGTTTATCTAGAACAGATAGGATTCTGGCCTTCCACATGACAAAGTTGGACGGCTCGTCCAGCCTATCCTGATCCCTTAGCCCGTTCATGGTCATCTCTACTTTTCTTTTCGACTCGTCTGAGTCCATACTTCCCTCCTGGAAGTTCTCTCTTCGACTCCCTCTAAGTCTCTACTTCCCTCCTAAAAGTTCTCTTCTAGACTCCCTCTGAGTCTCGATTTCCATCTTGGAAATCCTTCTACCAATAGTCGAATCGCACCTCTCTGATCTCCTATGTACCTGCAACACTCATCCAGATCCCTTGGCTAGAAATCCGCCTTGGTAGCAATTCCATCTACCTTGGTTTTGCCCTACTAGGTACTGTTCTGTCTCGGCAACAATAACACCCCACCAGCTTCACTCCCTGCAAACTTCCCATAGCTTCCTAAGCCCTAACAACTGAAGGATTGAGCCTCTAGGCTCTGTGCAATCCCGACACTAGCTGAAATTCCCCACTAGCCAATATTGTCAACCCTCCTGGTCTCTGTGTGGCTCTTTGTGAGCCTTTTCTACCCTCCTCAGCGTCTGCGATGACCTCTCTCTAGCCCGAACTGATGACGCAGTCCCTATGCGTCAACCCTTCTCTATTTCTTTTTACAAGGAACAACTTCTGTCACTCTGGACAACTACCTCTGCTGCAAATGATCTGCTTCAGTTGGTGCCTTCAACTTTCCTGTGATCTGCAACCATGCTCTCATGCCATGTTGAAATTTCTAAGTATTGTTAAATAATGAAACCATACAGGTGATGATAGTTTTACATACAGGAGGAATGACTTGTTATAGAGTTTTGTGAACCCAACATTTCAGACTACCAAGTGAGTCCATCATCACGGGTTGCGCCAATAGATATTCTAGAGATATTAATGATGTACCCATGAACTAAATTTAAGGTTATATATATAGGTTATGAAAGAAATTGATCTAAGAAATTAGGTCGGCCAATCTCCAAGTTTGTTAATATTCAATGTTTTTGTTTAATTAATTAAGTTGTTTAATTAATTAATTGTTAAATTAATTAATTAATTGTTAAATTAATTTTTTAAATCAATTAATTGATGTTTATTAATTCCCTTTAATTAAAACAAATCAATTAATTGTTTGCCAATTAATTATGATTATTAATTTTTAACAATTATTTAAATTAATTAAACTTAATGATAATTAACATCTTAATTAATTAGTAACAATTGATTAAATTAATTATTTAACAATAATTATAAAAAAATTAATTAGTTAATTGGTTTAATAATTAATTCTTCAAACTAATTAATTAAACAAATTAACTGATTAATTAAACAACTTAATTAATAAAAAATCTAAATATTAACAAAATTGGAGATTGGCTCACCTAATTTTTTAGATTAATTTCTTTCATAACCTATATATATAACCTTAAATTTAGCTCATGGGTACATCATTAATATCTCTAGAATATCTGTTGTTGCAACCCCTCATGATGGACTCACTTGGTAGTCCGAAACGTTGTGTTCATAAAACTCTATAACAGGTCATTCCTCTATTTCTAAGTATTACCCGTTATAAATTTTATTTGTATTCTCTGGTTTATTTCTCCTACTTTTTAATTATGAACAAGTAATTTAAACATATAAACATCAAAATAAACACAATATAGTCTCAACCATATACATATCAATAGCTGAAAGAAATAATAAACACACAAGTGACACCGTTATTTTTAGACAACTAGTTCCCGGAAAAACCCAACTTGGGAAAACCGTTGCAGTAATTATGAGGGTTTATTTTATTATGTAGTCTATCCTTGAGTACAATTGGGTGCCAAACCAACTCACCCGATAGAAAAAATAATCCGGCATTAATAGTTTTCTATTCGGAAGCAGATATTCAGAAAATCTGCCCCATGAAACCCTCTCCAACAACTTCTGAACCTCAGCATCAACCCACCTGGCATCATCGTCAGCCCAGAACCGTCTGCGTAAGCCCTCTAAGGCACTGCGTAGCCTCTACATCCCTGTGCGTCACTCCTGCTGGCTTCTGCGTGGATGATGCATGCCTTTCTGGGTTCTGCATTGTCTCCGTTGGGCTCCGTGTGTTCTCTCTAGCTCAACGTCTGCCTCCCTCTGCTTCTGTGTTGGTCTCTCGGCACTATCTCCTTGTCCAGTACTCATTGCCCCTCATTGGTCCTTCAACGACTGAGATTATATCTCTAATCAACGATTAAGATTAGATTTGGTTTGATCCATGTCATTTGGAACCTTCGAACCAAGTTTTATATTAATACCCATTAATATTTTTTTTTTCCTAAGTTTAGACTTAGGAGCTCCATTAAAAATATCAATTATTTTAATATTTCCTTAACCGGGAAGAATCTGCCCAAACCATTTCTGGGTCTTGGAGATCTCATGTACTTTAGTCTCTCCACCAATTTGCATGGCTAGAACACATCTGATGCTACCCCAAATCAACATTTAGTACATTGTTCATGAGACACATGAATGTAGAAAGTGTATTAGTAAGCCCAAATGGAAGTACTACAAATTCATAGTGTCCATAATGAATGTGAAATGTTTTCTTATGTATGTCCTCATCTTTAATTTGAATTCGATGATATCTTGATCTTAGATCAGTTTTAGAGAAAATAGAAGCCCCTCTAACTTGATCAAATAACTCATCTAATCTTCGCATGAGATATTTATTTTTTATGGTCATCTTGTTCAGTTGTTAATAGTTTATGCACAATCTCAATGTACCATCTTTCTTTTTTACAAATAGCACTGTGCTCCCCAAGGAGACACACTTGGCCTTATATACCTTTTATCCAAGAGTCCCTATAATTGGATTTTCAACTCCATTAATTTAGGAATACTCATTTGGTATGGGGCCTTTGGCACAAGAACAACTCTAGGTACAAGGTCAATGGTAAAATCTGTAACTCTCCTAGGAGGGAATCTTGGTATTTCCTCTCGAAATGCATCCTTCGTGACTATGCTAGTATAGGATGTTATTCTAATGATGGTTGTTGTTTATTTTCATAAAGGTCTTGCACTTGGACAATGAACAATTGACATCCTTTTCTAGCATACTTTTTTATATGTATTGTAGAAATTTGCCTAACATAGGTTTGTCTTAGAATCCCTTGAACCATGCATGATTCTACTTTATCATCAACACAGGTAAAGGACTTTTCCAAGCAATTTAATAATACTTTATGTGATTTTAAGTAGTCCATACCTACAAGGATATCATAAGATCCCAACGGTAAAATATTTAGATTGAGCGTGACATGCATTCCATTCAGATTTACTGTGCATTTTTTTTTTAATTGTAGCCACTTTTCTCTTAGTTGTTGTGGGAAACTGTACTAACTAGGGCTTATGTTTTTATTTTTTCAAGCTTACACTTTTGAACTATAATAAGGGAAACATAAATTAATGTATATCCTCGATCTATAAGTACAAAGATTTCTTTATAAATTTTTTTATCTTATAACTTAATGTATATCCTAGATCTATAAGTACAAAGACTTATTTATAAAAGAAAAATTACTTTAAACTTCAACCATGGTTGACTGATGATTTTCCTGCCTTCCATCCAATGTAGTGCTACTTCTAGGTATGTTACAAGAAGCATAATTCATACTTGATGCTTCATCTACATTATTTAATGTTGCCTTTTTATTAATGGATTTTGTGGACAGTTTCTCCACAAGTGGTTTTCACCATATCCCCAACATTTAATTGGTGGTTTTACTCATTCATTGAACTTTTTGTTCCCTATACTAGATTCTACGTTCTGCCTAAAACATTTTTGTTGATTAAAATTTCTGTTATAATTTCTTGCTTGCACACTTTTAGAAAAATTGGCCTTCTTAAACCCCTTCATATTATTATTAAATTTGTCATATTTCTTTGTCATCCACCCTTTGAAACTCTCTCCTTTTAGTTTGTTCTCATTAAAACATAGTTTGGCCTTCCTAATAGTCTCATCCATGGCCTTTGGTTGGTCAAACTTAATTCTTTCTCTATGTGAAAAGGGTAGGTAGCTCATAAATCTTAGTAATTTTTCCTTCGCCTCCTTCAAATAGGGTACATACCTCAATAGACTCATGAATTTATTAACAAACTCATCCATGTTAAACTACCCCAATTTCGGTTCATGGAACTCCTTACCTTTTCATTAAATTACCTCCCGGTTAGATACTTCTTCTTGAAAACCTTCTTGAACAATTTCCATGTCAATTTCATGCTTTTGATTCTTTTTACAACTTTATTTTCTTCCCACCATAAGGTTGCCAATCTTTCCTTCAAATTACTTGGATAATTGTACACCTCAAAATGTTTAGTCATATTGAGGATGTATGCTTATGCTCTCTCTTCAGATTCACCATAAAAATTAGGGGAACTGATTTTCTTAAACTTTCCCTATAATTGAGAGTTGCATCTTCTTTTTTGGGTAAAGAGATACCGCTACCTGAATTATGTTCTTTTTGATCACTAAACTCATTTGTTTGACTTTCACTAGAAGTTATGGAGTTAGTTCAACTAGTGGATTTACTTCTAGATCTATTTTGGTGAGTCTTGTTTTATTATTATTTCATTTTCCATTTTTCTTAACAAGTATCCATTAATTCCCTCATGTTCCTCAGTGGCATTGACTGGTCATTGGCTGCTCTTAATTATCCTTGATATCAACTATATCTGTTTTCAAATTCGTTCTCACTTGTAGTAACTTAGATTCTCGTTTTTGTGCATTGTTGGTTCCACCGCCACCATTCCTAGTTTAGTATCTGGTTCTTCACCACCCCTTGGCAATTCTACAGAAGTCTGCCCATTACACTCCTCCACCATACTTCAAGCTGCTTAATTCTTTAAGTAATATGTTCAAGACATATAATTGTTTTAGTTTTCAGGACTAAGTAGAGGCCCAATGTTGTAACTACAACTCTACCACTTGTAAAGGCCCCCACTACATACGCTAATATTATATATTATATATATAATATATATATATATATATTATATATTATATATCGAGTTATAAATGTTTGATCCAAGGTTTTCATATAAAGTCTTTCGCTCCCATGCGAAGAATATTTGTCCCTAGCACTCCACTAAGAAAATCCCTTTTTCTGCTTGGATAACTAAACATAACAGGGTGAGGGACACAATCAGGGAACTCAAAATGATTTATATAATGAAAATCCACATTTCATGAAGGTTATATATAATTCATGGATTGATACATTGTCTATAAGAAATGATTACCAATACATAGTTGTTATCACTTTTATTCCTTTATGTGAAATGTAGATCCTAGTCTACGTTTATATGATAATTATGTATGATGTTGATCCTTCAAAATAGTTACAACTATCCAGATATATTATATAGCTCACGAGCTCCATGATTGTAAGTTTTTACACCTATAGATCAACCCCTTTCCTTTCACCATACATTAATACAACTTTGTACTCTTAAAAAGATGTGATATCCATATATATGGTGTTATTCTTTATTGCACTTAAAAATGTGGTATTATTATCTTAATAATACCTTTGTGTTAATTTTTTATCTTTAGGATTATCATGATTTCATGTGTATGTAGATGGTTCTTCACCTTTAAGTGGAATAAATCCTTGCTACCACTTATCAATTATTGACCTAACTCATCAATTGCTGGAATTGTTTGTTTTTTAATCAACGATGGAGATTTGATTAGGCTTTTGCAATGGGACTAATGACTTCGTTGAGTTTTCGTTACGTCTCATTCATTTCTCTGGAGTTTCACTAGTAATGTCATTCCGCGGCTAGGGTTTCAATGACTCCATTACTAGGTGTTTTGTATATTTAATGAATCGACATTGTATCATACCATCTATTCATTTAACTCTGTTGACCTTATACTTTGTCCTGTTGAAATTAGTTATTAATGGTGAGACTTATACATTTACCTTTAGTCGCTTTAATTTTTTCTGTTATTTGGATAAGATTCTCTGTGTTTAATATTTTTCCTTTCGTTGTTTGGAAGTTGAAATCAAGGGTTTATGTTGTGAAGGATCATTTAAGTATTATTTCTAAAATTTAGTGCATGTACACAAATTTCTAATGTTAGTGTGGTTAATATACCCTTTATTAGAAACTAGACTTCGAATTATTTTGTTTGTTGTTCCGTTAGCTTTGGATTTCCAAAATTTTACTAGAATTGTAAGGTTATAAAAAGGTTTTTTCCTTTGAGGTTCTTAGGGTTTATATTGTACTTAAAGTGGTTTGTCTCCTCTGAAAGATTTATTACCCAAGTTACTTTTTGAGTCGCTATAACTTTCTATATGGAATTTTTTAATTCCTCTTTTATATTTGGGTCAACAAATTGGTTTTGAAATACCCATAAGGATGTACTATAGTGAAGAGTTATATCTTGTTATTTAACATATATATTACTTAAACCCTTCACATTTTTTCTCATTTATCAATTTGGTACTGTCCCCATTATACGATTTTGAAGATACCTACTTATTTTTTGTTGTTGAACATTTTATTAAATTTCTATTGGGTATTCTGTTTGTCTTTTAGTAATAAACCCTTAACTTAATGCATTCAATTGTTTACTAAAATATTTGTACTTTCTCATACAATTATATTTATATTTCATACACACTTATTTGCTGGGTCTAACCCTTTTTTTATTTGTGTAGAAGACCACTCATGATTTATGGTTACTTACGAGGTATAAACCCTTCCTTGCTTCTAATATTTTCAATTTAAAATTGTTTTTCTTCTATTATATACAAAGTCTCTACCATATACTAATGCTCTATAAATTTAATTTTTGGTTGACAGGTATTGAGATTCTGAGGTTTCCAGTTATCTTTGAATGAGTTATTTTCTTAACAAGTCAGTGATAATGGATTATGTGATGTTTAATATCACTGATAATGGATTATCTGAAGTTTAATATTAATGAAAGAATTGTACTTTTTATAATGTAGGAGAAAATTCTCAACCCTCTAGTTTCTTCTTTACAATGATGAATTATCTTGTTTGCAGTCACCTTGCAGATCTTGTGTTCTAAAATTATTGTTCTTTAAATTACTTTCTAATCTTTTAGTTCCTAGAGATTGTCATGAACTGAAGTAACACAAGCTTTTAAGCTTTACAGGCTTTACAAGCTTTTATAATGCCTTTATCTGAAGGATTGAGTGCATTTTTACTCATTCTATGTATGTAAAATTCTAAGGCTTTTATAGTTGTATATCTTGTATATTTTAGTGAGCATATTTCTTCATAGCACTACATCAGATATTACAAGAAATACCTTTGCTATTATTTTTTATAATATACATTTACAATTTCCAACCATAATATCTCCAATATTATGATTTGATTCATTTGTTCATATGTTCCATTTTTTAATTATGTTCAATATATATATATATATATATATAATATATATATATAATCTCGGTTAAAAGATCATTGATTCCTTTTAGCTTATTTCTAAATGTTTGGCTCCCACATTGTATTATATGCCTTTTAAAAATACCAATCTCTATTTGTATTTTACGCTATTGTACTTTTCTAATATATAATGGTTACCACCTATATAAAGATTTTCCTATTATAACTCTATAGATTTTGCTTTCTATTTGAAGAAGAGGCTTTGTTCTATGAACCTTTTTCTTTAATTGTTATTGTAAATAACACATATATGGTTATACACATAATCATATATTTACCCATATATACTTCAATATATTTATAATTAAGATTTTTTGGGGGTAAAATCAAATACATGAACTTTCTAAGTAACCTCTTTTTACATTTAGTACTAGTAATTCTTATATTATAATTTTTATATAATACAACAAATAACTTAGGAAAGAAATCCTATACTCACTATGAATATTTTTATATTCTCTGTATGGTACTCGCAAGATTTTTATTTTGAATATATCATACAAATATCACATAGTTTCCATGCAATTAAAATTTTCCTTTATAGCGAATTATCACAATGATTTCTCTTATACAGTGAATTATCATGGCACAAAACATAAAATGAACATATTTTCATTAGTCTATGTAATACATTTTAACATTAATTGTTCATTTCCTTTTGTACAAATTAACTAAGTACTTAGTGATAGAAATTAGAAACACCAACTTGCAATGTTCTTTGTGGAAAATTAAGAGTCAAATATTTGGCTCCTCCCAACCTTGACACAACTATTTGCGAGTGTCCCCACGAAAAAACCCAGGGCTGCAACTCCCTTTTCTTTTGCTTTATCTTGTTTTTCTTCAGTCTCTCCAATTTTGCTTTCAGAATCATGAGACAAAAACAATTAACACTAGATAATATAATATATCTAACACTCTTTTGGTGGTTAATAATTGTTTCCATTTCACCAATAGGTAGCAGCAGGTAGTTGTTAGCTCATTTATGAGTTTCTGTTTCTCACTCATGAGGATGGCTTCATGTATTCTAGGAAGCATTTAATTGGCCAATATAATAATTTATTAATTAAATCCAATCACTCAGATTAGATGCTTACGACTAATTGATGGATAATAATAAATTTTCTATAATTAGATTGTGCCCTTTATCTCTTTTAGCCATATGTGTTCAACTCTTAATTTCTCAGATTTTCTTTATTCACAAAATAAAAATAAATAAAAAATGTATATTAGACCTTTGAGGAATTCTTTTTAAAGATAAACTTAGCCATGCAAAGGGGAAATGGATGCTTCTTTGGCCAATAAATTCATTTGGTGATAATTGAGGCCAAATATGTTATAACAAGTACTCAATATCTACTCAATATTTAAACAATAAATTCAAAATAACAAAATTCAATCTATAATATTTCATACTATTGAATAGAAAATGTAAGACTATGAGATTTTATGATAAGAAAACATCTACCAAGTGCATATTCTATCTCTTTTTTCTAGACATTGCTTTGTTTCTTGTGAGTTTTCATAGCCTTCTGAGTACCATACAAAATTAGTCTCACAGCTACTGAGTGTCCACATATTCGTCATGTTTACCTGTACTTCCCACACTTATGAGTGCTTTCAACTCCCTTATATTAAATTTCACCCTTTATATTTGATTATTAGATAATAACATTATGCAATTGAGTGAAGTAAGTGAAGTGGTACAAGAGATGATTTTATTTTGAGTAACAAGTAATACTTCAAAATTTAGACCTAATTTTTTTTTCCATTAAACTATAACTATAGAGGGTTTCTTCAATGTGGCAGGATTGGAAGAAAATATTGGCATAGACTATTTCCTTTCATTAAATAAAATCATTACAATTTGAAATGTATGTGTTTGTCCACAATCACACTTCAAGGCAAAAGAACTAAAATGTTGTTGACACCTAATCACCAGGATTGGGTGAATAAGTGCAATTTATGTAAGTAAATAATGGAAAATATGAAGAGTCACAGGGAGATGAAATGAACAGTGTCTCCCTCATGTATATAATAAAAACCAACCTGAATGAATATCAATGAATTGATTCGGAGGAGTTACTCCCTAGTCTGACATGATATCAAAGCCAACGCCATTTTTGGATTCCCTCTACTTTGTAACTCCCTATTTTGCCTTGCATACAAAACATTGCTCTCTGTCTATTATTCACCTACATATAAAAGTGTTGCTCCTTTGCTCTGCTCTCACATATAACATATAATACGTTGTTGGTATCTGCTCTGACATATAATATGTTGCTGGTACGCTACCCATATCGATTTAGTTTCCCATATAATACGCTGCCCATGGTAAACGTTGTGGTACACTGCTGATGGTGTCAGTTACCTAAAGCCTGCTCCATGCAGATGGTGTTAGTATACTTTTTATTCTCTGAATAGTCCGCCCTCCAACCGTTATGCTCGGTGAATATCGCTGGTTCGACTTTCCAGATGGTGGTTACTTACAGTGAATAGCCAGCCATGGATGATGGCCTTTTGAGTTTGATTTTGAAGCATTTTCTAAGTTCTTTTTCATTTCTTTTTACGATGCGTATATCTGATCTTCAAAGATTTTAAAGATTTGCAGAGATTTTTTGAAATTTTGCTACGGTGGTTTTAGCATTGGAATATATTTATTAAGACGTTCAGTAGTTCGATACAAGATATTTTTAGAGCTTGGTTGTATATGCGACAAAATTTGATGATGTGCAGTGGAAGTGGAATTGATCGTGGCTCAGAGGCCATACGAACTAGAGAGGTTTGACGCCATCACAAATTGGTGTGATTCTCTGTAACTCCCAAGGAATTGCATAGGTGAAGAGTGTCACTGGAAATAAAGTCTTGCAAACACTGAAGGCTCACAACTTTGCACCAGAAATACCTAAGTCTGCACAGTCGAAGAAAATGTATTTGTGTTATACATGGTGGTCTCCGCACTGCATTAAACATGGTGGCGCCGCAGTAACGATGTTTTGGTATATATAACGCCA